>JBBBDQ010000284.1:9127500-9225079 GCA_037127315.1 Ascarosepion bandense | reverse complement strand
GATTCACATGTTCGAATGATCCTCTTACTGACAACCATGCATCCTATCTCTGATTTGTGATTCACATGTTCGAATGTTCCTCTTACTGACAAATATGCATCCTATGTCTGGTTTGTGATTCACATGTTCGAATGATCCTCTTACTGACAACCATGCATCCTATGTCTGGTTTGTGATTCACATGTTCGAATGATCCTCTTCCTGACAACCATGCATCCTATGTCTGGTTTGTGATTCACATGTTCTAATGATCGTCTTACTGACAACCATGCATCCGATTTCTGATTTGTGATTCACATGTTCGAATGTTCCTCTTACTGACAACCATGCATCCTATGTCTGGTTTGTGATTCACATATTCCAATGATCCTCTTACTGACAACCATGCATCCAATCTCTGATCTGTGATTCACATGTTCGAATGATCCTCTTACTGACAACCATGCATCCTATCTCTGGTTTGTGATTCGCATGTTCTAATGATCCTCTTACTGACAACCATGCATCCAATCTCTGATCTGTGATTCACATGTTCGAATGATCCTCTTACTGACAACCATGCATCCTATCTCTGGTTTGTGATTCACATATTCGGATGATCCTCTTACTGACAACCATGCATCCAATCTCTGATCTGTGATTCACATGTTTGAATGATCCTCTTACTGACAACCATGTATCCTATGTCTGGTTTGTGATTCACATGTTCGAATGATCCTCTTACTGACAACCATGCATCCTATCTCTGATCTGTGATTCACATGTTCGAATGATCCTCTTACTGACAACCATGCATCCTATGTCTGGTTTGTGATTCACATGTTCTAATGATCATCTTACTGACAACCATGTATCCTATGTCTGGTTTGTGATTCACACGTTCGAATGATCCTCTTACTGACAACCATGCATCCTATCTCTGGTTTGTGATTCACATGTTCGAATGATCCTCTTACTGGCAACCATGCATCCTATGTCTGGTTTGTGATTCACATGTTCGAATGATCCTCTTACTGACAACCATGCATCCTATGTCTGGTTTGTGATTCACATGTTCTAATGATCCTCTTACTGACAACCATGCATCCGATCTCTGATTTGTGATTCACATGTTCGAATGATCCTCTTACTGACAACCATGCATCCTATCTCTGGTTTGTGATTCATATATTCGAATGATCCTCTTACTGACAACCATGCATCCAATCTCTGATCTGTGATTCACATGTTCGAATGATCCTCTTACTGACAACCATGTATCCTATGTCTGGTTTGTGATTCACATGTTCGATTGATCCTCTTACTGACAACCATGCATCCTATCTCTGATCTGTGATTCACATGTTCGAATGATCCTCTTACTGACAACCATGCATCCTATTTCTGGTTTGTGATTCACAGGTTCGAATGATCCTGTTATTGACAACCATGCATCCTATGTCTGGTTTGTGATTCACATGTTCGAATGATCCTGTTATTGACAACCATGCATCCTATGTCTGGTTTGTGATTCACATGTTCGAATGATCCTCTTATTGACAACCATGCATCCTATCTCTGGTTTGTGATTCACAGGTTCGAATGATCCTGTTATTGACAACCATGTATCCTATGTCTGGTTTGTGATTCACACGTTCGAATGATCCTGTTATTGACAACCATGCATCCTATGTCTGGTTTGTGATTCACATGTTCGAATGATCCTCTTACTGACAACCATGCATCCTATTTCTGGTTTGTGATTCACAGGTTCGAATGATCCTGTTATTGACAACCATGTATCCTATGTCTGGTTTGTGATTCACACGTTCGAATGATCCTCTTATTGACAACCATGCATCCTATCTCTGGTTTGTGATTCACATGTTCGAATGATCCTCTTACTGACAACCATGCATCCTATGTCTGGTTTGTGATTCACATGTTCGAACGATCCTGTTATTGACAACCATGCATCCTATGTCTGGTTTGTGATTCACATGTTCGAATGATCCTGTTATTGACAACCATGCATCCTATGTCTGGTTTGTGATTCACATGTTCAAATGATCCTGTTATTGACAACCATGCATCCTATGTCTGGTTTGTGATTCACATGTTCGAATGATCCTCTTACTGACAACCATGCATCCTATGTCTGGTTTGTGATTCACATGTTCGAATGATCCTGTTATTGACAACCATGCATCCTATCTCTGGTTTGTGATTCACATGTTCGAATGATCCTGTTATTGACAACCA
The DNA here is from genome assembly GCA_037127315.1 of Ascarosepion bandense. NCBI lineage: Eukaryota > Metazoa > Mollusca > Cephalopoda > Sepiida > Sepiidae > Ascarosepion > Ascarosepion bandense. The sequence goes on along the minus strand of JBBBDQ010000284.1, from coordinate 9,222,838 downwards.
TGCATCCTATGTCTGGTTTGTGATTCACATGTTCGAATGATCCTGTTATTGACAACCATGCATCCTATGTCTGGTTTGTGATTCACATGTTCGAATGATCCTGTTATTGACAACCATGCATCCTATGTCTGGTTTGTGATTCACATGTTCGAATGATCCTCTTACTGACAACCATGCATCCTATGGTCTGGTTTGTGATTCACATGTTCGAATGATCCTGTTATTGACAACCATGCATCCTATGTCTGGTTTGTGATTCACATGTTCGAATGATCCTGTTATTGACAACCATGCATCCTATGTCTGGTTTGTGATTCACATGTTCGAATGATCCTGTTATTGACAACCATGCATCCTATGTCTGGTTTGTGATTCACATGTTCGAATGATCCTCTTACTGACAACCATGCATCCTATGTCTGGTTTGTGATTCACATGTTCGAATGATCCTCTTACTGACAATCATGCATCCTGTGTCTGGTTTGTGATTCACATGTTCGAATGATCCTGTTATTGACAACCATGCATCCTATGTCTGGTTTGTGATTCACATGTTCGAATGATCCTGTTATTGACAACCATGCATCCTATGTCTGGTTTGTGATTCACATGTTCGAATGATCCTGTTATTGACAACCATGCATCCTATCTCTGATCTGTGATTCACATGTTCGAATGATCCTGTTGTTGACAACCATGCTTCCTGTCTTCTTACAATTCATGTTTAATCCTTTCCTCTCGCTTTAATTTACTACATTTTGTAAGAGTTCCTAAAATTTCTCTTCTCTCTTTACTCTCGACACCCTCTGCATATCGCATTGTGTTAATATAATCTCCGACCATAATATGATCGCTCGGATCGCCTCGCTGTAAAAGTTAAAAAACTCTGCTAATGAACCCCCTACTGCTAATGGATGTGCATTGTGGTGCAGTAGATATCGACTCGGAACGACAAATCGGGAATCCGAATTTAAACTCTAGTTGAATTCCTTGCATTCACTTACGCACAAATACCTTTGGAAAAGTTATTAAGCCGTCTATTCCTTTCAGTTACGGGGTTTATAATAGGACAGAGTGGGTTCTATAGCCTTGGCTGGCAACCAGTCTACGACAAAAAGTATTGGCAACCTACTGCGGGATAATCGTCTGCGCAGTCAGTCATGTCTCTTTTGAGACATAATCGCCAAAAGCGTATATCACGTATTGCACATAACTGACTGATTTAATGAACCCCCATTGCTATCATAGGTCTCTTTCTCTTTTCGTCTATTTATTGGATTATTTATTTTCTATCAGCATACAAGCATTTTATTTTATGCATAAATTCTGGATTATTCTAATATCTTTATCAAAGCAAGAACATTATATTTTATTAAAGTTCTTACAGAACAACAAAGATCATGTATTAGTAACTGGCGTCGATGTTAAGAAGTCTGTAAAACGCTATTTTTAATACTGAAAGAAATGGCGCGATACAGTCTTCACAGTCATCATTTGCCTTCAAATGAGAAAATATTTTCTAAAAATTATTTAAATACGATTCACGTATTTGTCTTGAAATCAATTATTTTCTAACTACGATTGTTGTAATATGACTTTATAAAAAAATCATATTCTGGCTTCGAAAACATAATATAAAAATATGCTCATTTATCTTCACGTACATATAAAATTCGATTGGAATTAACTCTAAATATTCCAAGAGCAGCCCCATACAAGTTTCAAGCTCTATTTGGAAGGCGGGGGGAGGTGACGGGAAATGTGGCTGACGAACATAATTAAAAAAAGCAAAAAGCAACAACAACAACAGCAACAACAACAACATTTATGAAGTGACACATTGTCAAAGGCATAACTGATCAGTATGCAAAGCATTGTGCGATTCTGAATATTCGTGTCATTTTTGGCCACTTCTGAGATGTGAAGCTGACTCGAGACAAAAAGCGAAATATTTTCTCTTCGAAAAGTACAGGGGAATATAGAGCAGTGAATTCAGAGAGAGGGAGAGAGAGAGTGAGAGAGAGAGAGAGCGGAGGGGGAAAGAGAAAATAAAGAAATAAATAGTCTGAAAGGAATGAAGGAAATTTCATGTATAAATAAAGAAAACAACCAGAAAAAAGTAATAAAGAGAAGTATGAAAGAAAACGTAAAAATCCTTTGATAAAAGAACGCACTTGTTCTATTAAAAGTACGAAAGAAGGAATAAAAGAAAGAGAAAATAAAGAAGATAGAAAAGAAATAAACAATTGAAGAAAACAAGGATAAAAAAATAGAGAAAAAACAACAGGTACTAAAAAATAAAGGCAAACATGAATGAATGAAAAAAAAAAAAAAATAAATAAATAAAAAACTTGCAGAATACAAAGAAAACTAATATGCGTTATGACTCGCCACTAACGGACTTTAATATTACGAGTGTACCCTTGACGTCAAAAATGACAACAAAATATTTGAGAAGATTGTTAGCTGTTTTCTCACAGGTTATTCCACCCCTTTAACATGATATATATATATGTTGTAATATAATTAATTCAGCATTTTTGCATGAATGCTGAATTAATTATATTACAATAATATTTAGCTCAACTTTTGAAATTGAAAAAATTAAAAACAAAAGTTTAAGAAAAGTAAATTTCTTATTGTCTTTTCTTCATGTTATATATACTCAATTAGATAGGTATGAGATTGTGAACCAGGGTCACAAACTCAAATATATCTAACTAAATATGTTAGCTCTATCACTGATATTGAGCGCTTTCAAATAAGTACCGCACATATATAATATATTAATATATATATATATATATATATATATATATATACACACACACACACACACACATATATATATATATATATATATATATATACATATATATGTAGTGACGTAAATTGATAAATGTATAGATGAGATTGAAGATATATATAGTATTGTTACAGAGCTGTCATATATATATATATAAACATATATTAAAAATGTACCTATTATCTTCCGTCTATGGCAAAACCCCAGGCTTCATGATTTATGCAATCAACAGATGTATATTTTGAACTGACAGCTTAAAAGATTTTAATTTGACTTCAATCGATGATTATCTGAATTAAACCTTATAAAGTTAAGTCACAATCTACGTGTAACCTTAGTATATTTAAATTTTTAATCTTGTTATTAAAAAAGCAAAAACTTAACTTCATAAGATTTAATTCCCATGAACATTGAGTGAACTTAAATTCAAATCTATTAAACATCAGTCTTGCCATAGGCGTAGGATAATATATATATATATATATATATATATATATATATATATATATATATATATTATGTTTTAGAACATGATGTACATAATTTCTTCTATATATGTCCTCTTCTCTACAATTATATAGCTGTTTCATCGGGAGAAATAAAGGTTTGGATTCATTCTCTGTTTATATTTGGTTCGTTGTTGTCGTGGGGGTTGGTTGGGGTTATTGGTAATTAAGTGAATGTGTTTCTCGTTTTGTCCGTTAGACTTTTGAAGAATCTGGTGTGTAAGTGTGAAATTGTTGATTAATGGTATTACCTGTTGAAATGTACGTTTTATCGGTCGGGTATATCTTTTGGTTAGAATTTCTAAGAGGGCAGCGTGTTGAGTGGTCATTTCTATGGTTGGTTATTGTTTAATTGATTGATGTCTGCTGTTAGTGGACCTAATTCATGTATTTACTTTGATCCTGTGTCTAGGTTTTCACTTTGGGGTTTCTTAAATAGACGTGATAGTGGTGGGGTGTTTTTTCTTTCCAATTTTTCCAAATATATATATTATTTTCTCAACATTTATGAAATGACACATTGTCAAAGACACGACTGATCAGAATGCACACATAGCGATCATTATTATTGTCATGGCCCCGGTTAAGAATTCCAGCAAGAAATAATACAACAACAACCAAAATAGAACATGACGAATATGTCCTAACAAAGCAAAATACAATACGTGGAGCTCTGTTCGTAGAACGAATAAATACAGCTTAGGAAATAATACAGAAATTCGGAAATCGCACTAGTTGTACGGCAGCAATCTTGGCTATCTCTGCCTATCTGCGCTGATCTGCTCATGCTGATCTCCTGTGGATCTCTCACTCTGATCTCTCTCTCTCTCTTTCTTTCTTTCTCTGAGTTTTCGATCTGATTTCCTCTTGTGAGGGGAAGTATATGTAGTTGTAAGAAAGTGTTCAATCCGTTGTCATGGGTGATGCCAGCATGACATACCTATTCCAAGTTTTTCTCTATGTAGGGAGCTTTAATATCTTTCTTTTGTAATTTATCCTCAACGATTCGGTGAAATTCCTTTTCCTACCAGTTTTTCTAGTTTCCAGTATTGTTTGGGGTTTTTGTAATCCGAATGTATCAAAATTCGTGTCCTTAGTTTCTTCTTCTGGTGGCATGTTGGTTTTGTTCAACTGCCTTTTCCTTATTTGATTTATGTGCCTTCTGTGTGTGTATTCTGGACCTTGAATCATGTATAGCTTATTTCCGATCCTATTAGTTATTATACCGGCTTCCCAGTAAGACGTGTTGTTTTGAAACATTTTATAATATACTCTTTTTCCTGGTTTGAAGCACCTCTTTGGTACGAATGACGTTGGCTGTTTTGTTTTGCTTTAGAAGTAATTTGTCGAATACAGATTTTATTTTAACATCACCTCCGCCAATGACAGCTCTGATGGTGCATTATTATTTGGGTAATCCTATACACCTGTAGAAACTGTTGCAATGCTTTCTCTGTTTGTATCCCGTATGCCTTCTTTAACGCTCTTTTTTAAGGTATCAACGAATCCCTCAGCTTGACCATTCGTACGTGGGTGATACGGTGGAGTTTTTATGCGGTTAACTTAGAACATCTCACAGAACTACTAGAAGTCTGTGGACGTGAATTGCGTTCCGTTGTCTGTTACCAGACAATCCAATACCCCGCAGCTTGGCAGTTAAATTCTTTTAGCGAAAAACCTCTGGCTACTTGCTGTAGCTGTCTACTGTGATTAAATTATAAAATCCGTCTATAACAACCCTTACATTTTTCTACCATTTTTGTGATGTCTTCATCCATGTTCTTCCAATAAACGAAGCTTCTCATTAATGCTTTCATACGAATTTTTCCAGGATGTCCCATATGGAAATCCTTTAGTATTCTTTTCTGTAGTGTCTTAGGTATTACTACACTCTCATTATACATTAGTGTCGGAGAGCCTTTTGTCCCTTTCTTGTATTATTTTTCTTTGTAGTTTTAACGAAGTCGTCTTTTTCGCATGGTTCTTAATTTCTAGTAACGTCACTGGTAGCTCGCGGACTATGTTTCCCAGTGCTGTTCTCATTTCGACTTCTGATTGTAGTGCAGCTATTACTGAATCTTCCAATGGTTCACTATTCTTTGACACTAATCTTGATAACTCGTCCACGTGTTCAATCTTCTTGAAAGGCCGGTGTTCCAATTTGAAGTCGTAATTATGTCCGTTGTGGCGCAGTGGATATCGGCTCGGAACGAGAAATCGGGGGAATCGAGTTCGAATTCCAGTAGAATTCCTTGCGTCACTTACGCGCAAATACCCTTGGGAAAGGTATTAATTCGTCTCTTCCCTCCAGTTATGGGTTAAATAATAGGACAGATTGGGTTCTATAGCCTTGGTCGGCAACCAGTCTACCGCAGAAAGCAATGGCAACCTACTGCGGGATAATCTTCTGCCCAGTCAGTCATGTCTCTTTCGAGACATGATCGCCCAAGCGTGTATAGCGCATGGCACTTAACTGACTGAATTAAGTAATATGGTTCCTCATCGAAGCAGCCTGTTTGTTGTATATGTTGGTAAGCCTTTCTTTGAACCGAAGATTGTTAACAGCGGTTTATGATCAGTTTGCAGAGTCTTCCGTAAACCTACCTGTGAAATCTGGTTACAGCAAATATGATACCTAGAGTATCTTTGTCAATTTGTGAATAGTATTTTTTTCCGTTCGTAATAGTGTTCTCAAAGCATGTGCGATAGGTCTCTTTTTTCCATCTGGTATTTTGTATAATAGACAAGAACATACGCCATACGACCTCGCATAACTCGCTATTATTATTTCTAAATTTGGATGGTAGTGTGTCAAGAACAAGTCTGACGTAAATGCTTCAATAATTTCTTCAAACGCTTCTTAGCATCGTGTTGTCCAGCTCCATTCTTTTTCTTTTTTGAGTAATTCATTTAGTGGAGCATGCAATTTATGCATATTGGCAATTAATTCCTGATAATAATTTGTTAATCCTAGGAAACTTTGAAGTTCCGCGATATTTTCGGTGCCGGCTTATCCTTTATTGCTGCCGCTCTTGCAGGATCCAACCTTCTTCCATCCTTGTTTATAATGTGCCCTAGGTATTAAATTTCTTTTAAGAAAAGTCGCATTTTTTTTCTTTACTTTTGAATCCATAGCTTTGGATTAGCATAAATACTTCTCGAATGTGTTTCAAATGTAATATAACAATCTAGGCCCACCCGAGGAAGTGAGGAAGCGGGAGCGTTTTCCGGTCGTTGAAAGGAACGGATGTTTGTTTGACCTTATTTCTGGCAGTAGCGGAAATGGCTACAAGAGGCAAACAGAACAGGTGTCTCTGAGAATTACGTGGGCGTGCGTAGGCGAGGCAAAAAACCGGAAGAAAAAATCCCGGTTTGGAGATTATAAAAAGACTTCGGCGCACGAATTCACCAGACAGTCCGGATAGACCAGACCAGAGTAGCACCGACAGAGATCGGCCGGTGAAGAGAGACACTCCCGTCAACCCTTAGAAGAGCGCTCCCTCAACTCTCTGTACCCTAGGCTACACGGTTCATCGTCATCAATAAAAATATAACTCATATTTTTATATTAAAAAAAAAAAAAGAAGAAGCAACAGTGCTTCGGAAAAGGAAATTGAGTTATCCGTTGTGAATAGTACTCCGGGGTCAACGGATATTCGACACTCAAAAATGTCTCTGCGTTAAACAGAGAGATGTTAACAAATCAGATATGCTTGGTTTCGAATCCAGAGGAAGTAGTTCAGGGAATGGAAAGCATTGTACAAACTAAGGAACTACGAGTCACGGTTCCATTTTTTTAGACTAAATTAATATCCTCCACGAGTAAATTGCATGCGGATTAACGTTGGAATCAGGGTAATTTTCTTCATTTTCTATTGAACATTTCTCGGTCAGACTATGAATGATATGTACGGCAAATAATGACCATATTTTTCTGTGTTCAAACATAGTATGTTTGAAATTAAATTAAATTAAATGAGGTTACGTGGTAAAAATAAACTCAGGCAGAGACACACATGGTGTTGGTCAAAGGTCATTTACTCGATGTTAGTTTAGAAACTGGGGGCGTAATTACCGCCTATAATCATGTGGATTATGCATCGAAGGGTCTACGCTTATGGACAGAGCCGAGAAAGAAAATGAACATTTTTAAGAACTTTGCCCAATTCTGTGAAAACGGATATTAAAAAAAAAAGAAAAAAAAAAAAGGAACAATGAAACATCGAGCTGGTAGAACAATTTTCAAGATGGACACGAACATTGTTGGGTTGCCGATGTAGGCTCCCCTATTTTTTTTTTTTTTTTGTTGTTGTTGTTTTGTTTGTTTCGACACATGTTTTATACAATTGTAGGGCTTGTGTGGCATGGGGAGGAGAGTGAGGATGTTGCACTTAAAATGTTCTTAGGTGAACATTTTGGAAAATGGGTGGGCGAGGAATGTAATATAACAATCTAGGCCCACCCGAGGAAGTGAGGAAGCGGGGGCGTTTACCGGTCGTTGAAAGGAACGGATGTTTGTTTGACCTTATTTCCGGCAGTAGCGGAAATGGCTACAAGAGGCAAACAGAACAGGTGTCTCTGAGAATTACGTGGGCGTGCGTAGGCGAGGCAAAAATCGGAAGTACCGGTTTGGAGATAAAAAGACCTCAGGCACGGATTTCAGGCAGTCTAGTCAGACAGACGAGTCTGAGCAGAACCACAGAACACGAAGGAAGGCAGTTCACAGCTGCCCCCAATAGCATGCTGCTATTGTGGGGTATGCAATCCGTCAACCCTGGAAGCGCTCTCTCACTCTCTGTTCACTAGGCCACACGGTCCATCGTTCATTAATAAAAATATCACTGATATATTTTTATATACAGACGTGTTTGTTATTTATGGATATATAACACGAATATTGTTCGACGCTGTCGCTCTTTATTAGAATATCGTCTAGATATACTATGGCGAAATCAAATCCAGCTAACATTGTATCCATCGTTTGTTGGAAAGTCGCTGGTGCTACTTTTATTCCAGATAAGCCCCATGAGTCAAATTTCTGCATCCAATCGGTGCCGAAAATGTTCTCTGTAGTTTTTACAACGAACAGTTTGAGATTTTTGTTTTTTCATTGAATAATACATTCGTGATTACCTCTCCTTCAAAGTTTAATCTTTTTCCTGTTACTGATCTTGCAATTTTGTTTGTATGTAGTATGGTGGGCTTATTCAGTTTTCTCCATGGCTGTAAACTGATGATAATCAAATCGGAGCTTGAATCAAGCTGTAATTTGATTCTTCTGTTTAGAATTTCTACTAGTACGTATTTTCTACTGTTTATTCCGTCCTCATATTCCGTTCTGACAGCTCTTACCAATATTTTATAACAATACATGCAGTCTTTGTACCAGTGAAGAGCTCCACATCTATAACACAGACTAGGAGGAGGTTTCTTTTTGAATTCATAATTGTTTTGATTTTTGTTTGTAGGGTGGGTAAAATTGTGTACTTCTGTTTTGACTTTTCTTTGCGGAGTTCCATATTGCGTTCTGAGAAAATGTAGACTCTTTTACGCTGTTCTGTCCTTTGTTGTTTATCACTTTTAGTATTAATTCTTTTAATTCTATGTGTCTGGTTTCATTTTTTGCTGCATTTCTATTTGTTTCTCTTTCAATATTTGTTGAAATTCGAATTGTTTTTTTAACAGATCAACAATTGCTGCTTGGAAATTCATTTTTCCCAGATTTGTGAGGAGGAGAAAAGAAAACTTTTTTCTTTATGTAGTTGTGCAGGGAGATAACATTGTCGCCACTTCGTATGATGACTGTAGTTACCCAAACCCGAATTCTTTGAGTTTCCTCTTAGCTTTTTCTGGTTGCGACTGCTGTAGAAATAGATTTCTTTCTCTCTGTGTAATGTTTTGAATATTTCGTCGTCACTTGCTGTGGGACAATGTTTTTCTTTTTATACTCCGTGTGGATTTTTTGAGTCTTCGTGGCCCCTTGTCGTGTGGGACGCTGTATTTTTTTTTATCTCTCTACGTGTATTTGTTTGCCACTTGTCGTAGGCGGCTGCCGTGAAAAACGTATTTTTTAAAAATCCTCTCCGTGTGAATTTGTTCGATTCTTCGTCGCCATTTATCGTGGACCCGGTTAAAAAATCCAGCAAGAAAATAATACAACAACCAAAATATAAACTAACGAATATATATTAACACAGCAAAATACAATACAGGGAACTCTGTTGGAAGAACGAATAAATACGGGTTTGGAATTAATGCAGTAATTCAGGACTAGCAATAGTCGTACGGCAGCAGTCTTGGCTATCTCTGACTATCGCTCTCCGATGATCTGCTTATGCTGATCTCCAGCATATCTCTCACTCTGATCTCTCTCGCTGAGCTCTCGATCTGCTCTCCTCTTGTGAGGGGAAGTATATGTAGTTGTAGGAAGAGTTCAATCCATTGTAATGGGTGATGTCACCGTGACAATTATAATCACTACTCGACGACATAATTGTAGCCAAAAATAAAATAATAAAGCAATGTTAAGGTGCAAATACGAGGCAAAAATTTTAAATAATATGTTTATTTCAAATAAGTTAAGAAAATGAACTAACCCGACTGTACGTCGCTATTGACTTTCTCTGTCTCTGTCTCTCTTTCTCTCTCTCAATCTCGATGAGCGTATCTGGTGGGATATACATATCTATCTATCTATCAGTTAGAGAAAATTTTCAAAATTCAAAGGTGTCTCTAACTTATATTTGCTCTGTATTCTTATACATTGAGCTCTCTGCTTGCATCACCTTTTAATATTAAACATTTTTAATATTGATTAGGATCAGGTTCTTGGAATTTACCTTCCTACTCTTCCACTTCGGATTAAAGAAAAAAAAATATATATATATCCTTGGTAATTTGTAAGCCAAATTCCACGGGTATTGTAATCAGATGAGAACTCAATGTTAGAATTTAACAGAGTATAATAATGAAAATAAATTAGAATAATTTACTAATCCATTGGTGATTATTTATTTCGAGAATATTTTAAAAAGATGATGATCGTATATATAAAAAAAATTATAAAATCATATTTCCTTTAAAAACATTATTCTTGTCAGTAAATAATTTCGGTCTGACGCAAGTAGTACTTTTTAAAGGAAATATGATTTTTTAAAAAACAATTATAAAAGGTCCTCATCTCCTTAAAATATTCTCAAAATCAGTTATTACCAATGAATTTGTAAATTCTTCCACTAATTTAAAATATATATGTATATAATACACAATGGTCTTTTTTATAATAGAGAATATGTCTCGACTGTCTACAACGGTATTCTAAGGAATAATCTATCATAAATTTCTTGGAAATGTCTCTGAACTCTCTTTCAGTTCTTTATTTAAAGCGTCTTGCCTCATTCATTTGCCTTACCGAGGGCATCTTATTTACTCCACAGCAATATGATAAATGAATAAGTAAAGTAGAATGAAGGAAGAACACAGATACAAAAGAAAGAGTGAAGGAAACTACCCCCCTAGCAAATAAATAAATAAAATGAAATAAAACCACCAGAGAAACAGGAAAGTATGAATGAAATTAACAGCTATTGAAGCCAAGCAGAAAAAATAATGAATCAGAAAAGGTACGAATAATGAAAAGTGAGGAACAAAGAAACATGACTGAAAAGGAGGACAGAAAAAAAATGAAAGAATTTTGAAGAAACAAATATAATGAAAGGCTTCGTTCAGAAAAAGAAATAAAGAAATCTCAAGGAATAAAGAATTGTTAAGAACGAAAGAAGATGTAAATTCTGAATGAGGAAGAAAGAACTGAATTACGGAGAATGAAAGAATTAAAAAAGAAAAACATGATCTTTGAATAAGAAGGAAAAGCTAAAGAAATAATTGTTAAGAAAGAACAAAAATATAAACTTTGAATGAGAAAGAAAAAATGTAAAAAAAGAAAGAATTGATAAGAAATAAGTGGAATCTAAACTTTGAATGAGAAAGAATTTGGAGAAATAAATAATTGTAAAGAATGAGAGAAAACAAAATGGAATAAGAAAAGTAAAAAATGCGAATAACAAGAAAAAAAGAATCGGGATGAAATAATCTTTTAAAGAAAAATGCAAAATATAAACTTTGCCTGGGAAAGAAAGAATCTTGAAGAAAAAGAATTGGGAAGAAAGAATTGTGAAGAAAGAAAGAATTATGAAAGTGAAAACAGGAACTTCTTTTTGAATTCATTTTCACTCAGTAAAAATGTCAACATTAGATGACAGTCTGTGTATATGTGTTTGTGTTAGAAAATTAAAGGGAAGAGATAGTGAACAAGAAAGATTTTGTTAGAGAGGGGGAAAAAGATAGATAGAAAGCGAGAGAGATAGTGCCTGTCTGTGTATACGTGTGAATATTTACGGAAGCTGAGACTAAAGCACTTCCTGCTGGGCTAATCTATCACGATGTCTCGTCATGATTCCATTGATTGATCAGTTTGATTGCCTCGCCTGGTTTTTGCGGTGACGGATGGAATAGATTTCATTTCGTTTAATGCGCGTGGGTGTAGACGCATGCGCATGCCCGACTGTTTACATGATTTGATTGGTTAGTTCAAATTGCTTCCCTGTCCTCAACTCATTCGGCCAAGTGTCGACAGCTGGTGAGGTGCTGTCCTATGAAGTGGCAACAGTATCTCTCGTACAAAAATAATAGGAGATGCAATAAGAAAACCAAATGAAAGACCAGCGATAAAGATGAAGAAACTAAGGTCTGGGTGAATATTTAATTGCAGAGGAAAAAAAGAGTCAAAATTTGAACATAAGGTAAACAAAATGTTTAAGAAAGCGATAGCAAAAGAAAGAAATGAGAATATAAAGGAGGAAAAAGAGATGGCGAGAAAAGGGGAGACATTGAAGGGAAGACATTAAAGGCGATACTGGAATCAGGAACAGAAGACGAGGCGTTAATAAGAGAATCGAATGGAAACAAAAATAAGGATCAAGAAAGAAAAAACGAAGCAGGGTCAGTAATTTTTTGAAGAAGAAAAACCGAATGGCCATAAAATGAAGAAAGAAGGAAAAAGAAATTGTAAGAAAGAAAGAAAGAAAGAACGAAAGAAAGAATAAAAAAAGAAAGAAAAAGAATGCATTGAGAATACAAAAATACGAGAATTACGAATGGGGAAGAAAAGTAAAAAGGAAGGAAAGAAAAAAAAATGAAATACTAAAAGAAAAAGAATTGTAAATAAAAATAAAAAGGGAGGAAGCCAGAAAGAATTTGGAAGAAGAAATAAAGAAAGAAGGAATTGTAAATAAGAGTGGAAGGCGTACAGAAAGAAAGAAAGAAAGAAGGAAAGAAAGAAAGAAGGAAAGAAAGAAAAACTGTGAAGAAAGAAACAAATAAAAACAAAAAAAAATGTAAAAACGGAATTAACGAGTGAGAGAAAGAAACCAACAAAGAGAAGTAATTGTGAATAAGTAATAAAGAAAGAGCGAATTTTTTTTTAATCATATCACTCCAAGCAAGGCGGTAACGCCACTGATGTGCAGGGGGCTACATAAGAGTGAAGAGATTGAAAAAGAGAAAACCGGAAACCGCATCCTAAACAGGAAACAAGGAATGAGCCTCTTCACCTGTTCAATAGATGTGGGTGGAGTGTGAACCAGGCGATAGTTTAGTCTATCTACTCCAATTGAAAAAAACAAAACAAAGTGAGAAGATTAGAAAAGAGAAAACCGGAAACCGCATCCTAAACAGGAAACAAGGGATGAGCCTCTTCACCTGTTGATTAGATGTGGGTGGTGTGTGGATCGGGCGATAGTTTAGTCTATCTACTCCAATTGAAAAAAAAAAAAACAAAGTGAGAAGAAGATTAGAAAAGAGAAAACCGGAAACCGCATCCTAAACAGGAAACAAGGGATGAGAATTGGGAAGAAGAAAGAAAAACAGAAAGAAAAACGACATAAAAAAGAAAAATACTTCTGGAAAAAGAAAAAATGAAGTAAATAAACAAAGAAATATTAATCATTAATGAGAAAGAAAAAAATTGTCAATAAGCAACGTGTCATTAATACATGATTAGTTAATCAAATTTTTTTGCTTAATAAATTTTTATTAATATTTCTACATTTATGCTAATTTTCTTGGTTTCTGTTGTAGGTGTAAATATGTCCGAGGTTCATTTGGTTTTTCCCATGAAATATATTTACTATATTTGTTTCAATTATCTATTATTTTATTGATATCAGTGTTTGGCTTAGCTCCACCGGTATATGACTACTGCGGAAGACCTAAGCAGACCAATTTTCATTGCACTACCTAAGAAACCAGATTCAGAAGAATGTGAACTCCACCGAACAATCAGCTTAATGAGCCACTTAACAAAACGAATCATCCGGTTTCTTATGAACAGGGCGCGCAGCAGAATTGGCCCCGAGATAATACAAGAATAGTGTAGCTTTGTTAAAGTTACCGGAACAAAGAATGCGATATTCATGCTCAGAATGCTATCTGAAAGAGCAATAAAAATGCAGGACTTTTATCTGTGCTTTATAGACTGCGCAAAGGCGTTTGACAAATTACGCCACGAAGACTCCATAAAGATGGTCAACAACCTCGACATATTCGAAAAAGACATTAGGGTAATCAGGAATCTATATTGGTAGCAAACCGCTAGCGTACGGATAGGAAGTGAATTCAGCAGTTTTACAGAAATAGAAAGGGGTATAAAACAAGGTTTTTTTTTCTCATCGGATCTATTCAAGCAAAACAATTCAGAGATAAAACTATTGCCAGGATTCGTCATTGGCGACCATAATCTCAACAATGCCAGATACGCAGATGACAGAGTGTTGATAGCAGACACGGAAAGAAGAATGCAGGACATCCTACAGAAGATAACAAGAGAAAGCGAGAAGAAAGGACTAAGCATAAATTTCAAGAAAAATGAGTGCAGAACAATCTCACTTGAAACAACGAAGAAGTCGCTGGATTCCGGTGATGTCTGTCCTTCTGTATGGCAGTGAATATTGGATGATTTCCTTAAGGATTACGTAAATGTTTATGTCATCTTGAATTAATTAATCTCCCTTGTCCGTCATATTTAAAGAAAGATGTATGAAAGAAATGTTGTTGCATATATATATATATATATATATATATATATATATATATATATATATATGCCAAAGAGAGCTAAGCTTGCTAAACAGTGTCTGGCGTATTCAGAAGCAGTATAAATAGTTTTCGACTTATTTTTTAACGTGGTATATTTATGCTTTTACATATACTAATCTATGTGGTACAGTGAATATCGACTCGGAACGACAAATTGGGTTGCCGAGTTCGATATTCCAGTTGAATTCTTTGCATTCACTTACGCACAAATATCCTTGGGAAAAGTATTAATCCGTATCTTCCCTGAAGTTATGGGTGAAAAAATAGGACAGATTAGGTTCTATAGCCTTGGCTGGCAACCAGTCTACTACAAAAAGCAATAGCAAACTACTGCGGGATAGTCTTCTGCCTAGTGAGTCATATCTCTTCAATACATCATCAACCAAAGCGTGTATCACGTATGGCACTTAACTGAATCTATATTTGAAACCGCTTTCCTGAAGGGATTTATTATATATTATTTTATGCATTATTTATTATTTCGATCTCGGGAAGTTTGAATTTTTAAGTTTTAATATTTAATATGAAAAACTGTTTAGTAAACGACGCCTTTCACTTTCATAAGACAGGCTTATTCTAGTAATATCTGTAACGGTGAACGTTTTTATGTTAAATAGTTAATATCTGCTTTAATATCGAAGATCTTATCTAACGAAGGCGAAACACGTAGTCTACAAAACCTTTTTTCCCTTTGTTTTATAAATTGTTAGGATTCTGTTCTACTAACACACCACACACACACACACACATATATATATATATATATATGTATGTGTCTGTATGTATGTATGTATATATGTATATGTATGTGTGCTAAAAGAAAGGCAAAACGGATCTCGATATGTAAAGTCAGAAATTTATTCACCTGAAGAGAGTCAACTTTGAACTTGAAACACGTAAAGCTACACAAATACCATTATGGACAATTAATATATTATACAAAAGATAATTAATATTAATAATAATAACAACGATAAATCTAAAAGTTCACGGCTTCATACACTTATTTCACCTACGTGTGTTTATATATATATATACATACACACACACACACACACACATACACACACACACACACACATATATATATATACATATATATATATTTATATATATATATATAAACATTATATATATATATATATATATATATATATATATTATAATATATGAGTGAAAATAGAAAATAGCAAACTTTGTAGTGATTAATCAATATAATCCATCAAATCTAAATTAACGATGACCAATATTATGTATATTTATATGTAGATAGTCTATATATATATATATATATATATATATATATATATATATATATATATTCAATGACCAGAAACACGACTGTGGTTTTTTGTAGCAAATCAGTCACCTATATTGGACACACTATCGTCCTTTATAATAGATACCTTCCATAGCACTTTTCACACCAAAGTGCCATAAAAAACATTTATTAACCTACAATCTACATGCACCCTTGAGAATAATTCTAATCGAAAACACACGAATGGTATATCAAACCCAATATCAAAAATATCCGCTATTCGAGAGACACTATGTATCAAATATTTATTTGCTACTATTTAATAGTGAAAATACAGTATTTAATTTTTTTAAATAGAAAGATGATCACGCGATTTACAGTCACCCAAGGCATGTGAGATCTTGAAATGAACGCATCTTTTTCAAAAACAAATAAAAACAAATTACTACGTAACATTCGAAAAATAACAACAACAGAAACATAATCACCCTTGAAAATGGCAATAGATTTGGTCGAATGCGCTTTGAACGATAAACATTTTGTACAATTTTTATATTCTTTATCTCCAACAAACGGAACAAATGTGATACAGAAAAATCTTCAAAACAATTTAATGAATTCCTCCTTTTCGGCCATATTTAAAAAAGGATTTTTGAAAGAAATGTTGTTTCCTAAGTATAGATATATATGCAAGACATAGTTAAGCTGGCTAAACAATACCTGGACTATTCAGAAGCACTTTAAAATACATTTCGATTTCTTTTCTAACGTTATGTATTTACGGTCTTTTCCGCAACCGAATCGGTCAGAGCGACTTCTATAAAATCAGTTCTGCCGAACGAATATTTCATTTTTAAACTTTCGCTAGTTATCCGAGCAAATATTTTTTGTGTTAAAAGGCAAAATATGGAATAAAATAAAATGGTGAAAATATCACACATAAAATAAGGAAACAAGACGAAGTAAATCAGTAATAAAATAATGATCTTTTAAAAAAGAATTTCGTTAAATAAAATGTCTGGGAGCCACTAAAGGCAAAGGATTACTAAATGATATTGTTGTATGGACGTAGGAAAAAGAATTAAGTGTAGGTTATGAGCATGTTGAGAACCCTACATGTTATGCCAGGATTTGTCATCGGAGGCCACAAATTGAACAACATAAGATACGCAGATGATACAGTGCTGATTGAAGACACGGAAAGAAAACTACAGGACCTCCTACAGAATGTAGCTGAAGAGAGTGACAAAAAAGGACTACAAATAAATTGCAATAAAACCGAATGCATGGTTATCAGCAAAAAGAGCAACCCAAAATGCCAAATACAGGCGGGGGATACTAAAATCAAGAAGTTACAAAAATTTCAATTCCTGGTAAATGTTCTAACTGAAGACGGAAAGTGCGACACAGAGATCCGAAGGCGAATTGGAAGGTTGAAGGACGCATTCCAGAAGCTGAGTAAAGTATTAAGACACAGGAAAATATAGCTAGAAACAAAGAAAAGAGTACTTGATTTTTATGTGAGGCTTGTTCTTTAATATGGCAGTGAATGCTGGACAATATCATCAAAGATGAATGAAAAATCTTTAAGCAATTAAAATTTGGTTCTAAAGAAAGATGCTGCAGAGAACATGGATCGAGCAATGGAAAGAATGGAAACTAAAAGAAAATTAATAAGAAGTACAACTAAAGGGCCTGGTCAGGTGGATGACAGAGCGGGGGTTGCGTGGTGTAACAGGAGAAAGCGTGCTAAGAGCACCCACTTCTTGAACGGACAAGGCACATAGAAGAAGAAGAAGAAGAAGAAGAAGAAGAAGAAGAAGAAGAAGAAGAAGAAGAAGAAGATACGATAAGTAACGGTTGACTCTAGATATGAAAAGGTTAATTTTGTATTAACTGGAAGTTTATAGTCAAATGTCTGATCCATAGAGTAGCGTCTCTTGTGAAAAAATTAACCGGATCGAACTTCTTCGTATCAATAAAATACAAAAAGATCTGTTTTTTAAAAATAAAGCTTTTTACAATTAGTATTATTACTAAATCATTTGGTTTTAAATGATGCTGCTTCACTGTTATTATCATGCCATTTTTATAATAATTCGATTTCGGCTATGGTCACACTACCTACCAAATCTGCGGAAAGACCTAAGGCAGGTTGTGATGTGTTGGTATGGCTCTATTTCATGTGTTTTCTATCTCCCCTAACATCCCAAGCGTTACATAGACAAAGTTTCCTTTAGTCTGTGGGCTGTATTTAACAAGAAAACTTTTGTATATCTCTTAAGCTGGAGTTTCCAGGGATTCTGTTAATGTTTATTTAATGTTCTGTTATAAATACCAAGAACAAAAATCTATCTAATCTTAGGATGATCTGTACTTGCCCCAAATAAATATAAAATTCGTCACGATAGGGTGGGGCAATACCAATAACACTATAGAAAATATATAAACAAACACTGGTATGATTATCACCCATCACCGGTTACAGAAATAGATGTCACCATTCTATGGGATTAAGCTATCTACACAGACAGAAAAATCAATACAATATGCCGGACAAAATTGTTAAAAACCAGAAAGAAAGAACTTGCCAATTAATTGATATGTCTTATCCAGCGGATTGTAGCGTAACAACTAAGGAATTTAAAAACCTGTCAAAATATAACCTGGAAATTGAAAAAGAAAAAATGTGGCAATTGTAAACAAGAGTCGTGCCAGTGATTAAAGGTGCACTTGGAATGATAAAAAAAATGGAAGACAAAACCCATTGAAAGAACCCCTGGAGGCCCCAGCTTAAGAGATATACAAAAAAATTGTCTTGTTAAGTACAGCCCACGCACTAAGGAGAACTTTGTCTATGTAACGCTAGAGATGATAGGGGAGATAGAAAAAACATGAAATAGAGCCATGACTACACACCAAGACTTGCCTTAAGTCTTCCCGCAGTCTTGGTAGGTAGTGCGACCATAGCAGAAATAATATCGTGACGAAAACATAACAATATTTGTAATAGCAATAATTTTAATAATAATAATAATAATAATAATAATAATAATAATAAAATAATAATAATAATAATAAAAAATGGAACAAAACAACACATTGAAAGAATCCCTGGAAACCCCAGCTTAAGAGATATACAAAAAATTGTCTTATTAAGTACAGCCCACACACTAAGGAAAACTTTATCTATGTAATGCTGGAGATGATAGGGAAGATAGAAAAACATGAAATGGAGCCATAACAACACGCCACTACCTGCCTTAGGTCTCCCCGCAGACTTGGTTGGTAGTGAGACCAAAGCAGAAATCGAAATATGATGAAAAATGACATAATAATAATAAGAGATATACAAAAACATTGTCTTATTAAGTACTGCCCACACATTAAGGAGAACGTTGTCTATGTAACGCTAGGGATGATAGGGGATATATAAAAAACGTGAAATGGAGCCATAACGACGCACCACGAGCTACCTTAGGTCTTCCCGCAGACTTGGTAGGTAGTGCGACCATATCAGAAATTGAAATATGATGAAAAATGATAATAATAATAATAATAATAATAATAATAATACAATGTTTGAGTGAATACTATTTTAAAATCAGGCTAGGTGGAAGTGATAGTCTGAAATTAAATTATTTTATTATTACATCTACCGCAACCGAGATTATAAAGTCATCGTGAACTTCTCATTCATTTTGATGGTTGCACAATAGCTGCTTAGACTGCATTACATAGTTACCTGTAGTTTTGAATAGAAGATGGTCATTTGTCTAGACTGGTTGCTAACCACAGCTAGAAAAACTGGAGGTTTTTAAAATTCTGCGGTCGTGAGTGTGTGGAATTTTTTTTTCTGCAGGAGGTCTCAATTTCACATCTAAAACACACAGAAACGTATTGAGAGATCTTTTTAGGTTCGTCAAATATGGCTACAAACACGGCAATTGAGGTAGTAAAAACAATAAAAGCTGAAGAAAGAGTAAGTTAGTATATTAACACAATAATAAGCAGAATAAAGAAATGACAATAAGAAAGAATAGTTTGCACACTTCAATGCGGGTTTAAGTGTGGATGTGACAGAGAGAGAGAGAGTGAGAAACCGGGAGAATAGGTTTTGCAACGGAACAATGACGCTTTGTACGTGGGGCATAAAAACAACCATTGTAGAGCAAAACACACACTTAACAAAAAAGGTTTAAATAAACAACATAAATAATAGCACAGAATAAAATAAATAAATATCAAAATAACACACAGGAAAATCTAAAACAAATATCGCAAAAAATGCCTTGTTGATTAATTACTCTGGCTGAGTTGGCTAAGATAAAGATGGCAGCCAAAGGCGGAAGTGGCTAAGACATCCGTCTGTGAAGAGACATAATGTAATCGAGGGTAGTGATCGTCTGTGCGCATGTGTGTGTGGGTGTTTGGTGGGAGAGTGAAACAAGTGCTTATGTCAAAGTCAAAGTGACTGAGTGAAAGACCCAATCACAGCGCTTATTTTTTTAAAACGTTCTCAAAATATATAGGAAGATACTGTGTTTACAAGGATAAAGCAAGGAGACGTGGAGAGGCAAGTGAAGAGTCGTTGATTGAAGCGGGAAAAAAAGAGTGGGTCATAAGAAAGCTAAATAATAAGCCGAATATGAAACAAGGTGTGGATCAGTGGTGAAAAGTGAAGAATAAAAAAGGAAAATATTTCATTACAAGAGGTGGAAAACATTACGTGCGTCTTTATATAAGGAAGAAAATGTTCTTGTCATGCATTGTTAATGTAGAATATAAAACAAGAATTTTGAAGGAAAAAGAGAAGATGGAAGGAAAGAAAAGATTAAATGTAGAATGGCTTCAGAAAACGTATAAGAAAGAATGAATGAAAAGAAAAGAAAAAGAAAGTGAGAGAGAAAAAAGAATAAGAAAGAAAGAAAGGAAAAGGAAAGAATGAATGAAAAGAAGAAAGGAAAAAGAGAAGATAGAAGGAAAGAAAAGATTAAATGTAGAATGGCTTCAGAAACGTATAAGAAGGAAATTCAAAGAAAGAGAAAAAAAAGTATAAGATCGAGTGAATAATAAAAAAAAGCAGAATAATCGAGAAAAAGATGAAAGGTAAATCGGAAGAAAAACAATGAGTCACTTAAATAAGTGAGTTAAAGAAAGAAAGAAAGAAAGAAAGAATGAAAGAAAGAATGAAGGAAAGAAAGAATGAAGGAAAGAAAGAATGAAGGAAAAGAAAAGAAAAGAAAAAGAAAGAGAGAGAGAGAGAAAAAAGAATAACAGAAAGAAAGAAAGGAAAAAGAAAGAATGAATGAAAAGAAGAAAGGAAAAAGAAAAAGGAAAGAAAGACAAAGAAAGAACGGAAAAAGTAAAAAGAAAGGAGAAAAGAAAGAAATAATGAAAGAAAGAAAGAAAGAAAACAAGTAAAAAAAAGAAAGGGTCGGAGAATATAGAAAATGATTAACTGATTGGCAGAAAAAATGGAGATAAAAAGAAACGGTCGGTCAAACGAAAAACTGAAAGAACCATCATAAGAGTGTAAAGAGCATTTCGACGAGGTGTAATGTTTAACAAGCTTGTCTCACTAGAACCTATTACAAATGAGTATTAAGTTTGATTGTAAATTCTTGTAAATAAAAGGAGTAACAATAGGCTAAATGAAGAAAGAAAGAAAGAACATCAAACAAACATATAAAGAAATATATTAAAGAATATATAAAAATACAGAGTAGAAGAAACTTTGAGAAACAAAGAGAAAAAAGAAAGAGTTTAGAAGTTGTAAATCCTTGTAAATAAATAATGTAACAATAGTCTAAATAAAGAAAAAGTGAATGAACAAAGAAATATATGAAGAATATATACAAAAATACAGAGTGGATGAAACTTTGGGAGACAAGGAGAAAAAAGGACGAAAGAAAAAAGAGGAAGAAAGCGAAGATAAAAGAAGAAAGGAAGAAAAACAAAAATAGAAAGAAAGAATAACGGAAACGATAACCAAAAGGAAAACTCAAGAAAAAACACAGAAGCGATGTGCCTGGTGAATAACTGAAATGACAAAAAGAAAACATAGGACAAATAAAACCCAGCGAAAACTTTAGAAAATAAAACAAGAAAACTATCAATATAAACATTAATGTTCAATATACATGCTAATTCAAAAATGAAACGTTTCCCAACCCATCGTCTATCATTGACCAGTGTCAGCTATTTCCGAAAAAATTAAAAAAAAAATAATCATTTGATACTGTAAGAAGTATTGCATTAATTTTTCTTTTCGTAGACATTGTAGACAATTAGAGCCTTATAGTCACTGACACAACATTTATAATCTCTAGAAACTTTCTTTTCATATAAGATAAAAAAATTGAATGCGTCTTATTTGATTTGTCTGATTTTGTTTATCGGCATATCAATCTCTACGTGTTATTTAGTGTCGAAATATAAATATTTTGAACGTAATTGTATGCATTCTTCTTCTATGTGCCTTGTTCTTTCAGGAGGTAGGCGATCATGGCTGTCCACATCTCTCTATCACTAGTGACTCTTAGCACGCTTTCTCCTCTTACACCACGCAAACCCCGTTCTATCATTCACTTGCTCAGGTCTTTCAAATATGTTATACGCTGCTTTCCTCTGTCTCTTTTCCCTTCTATCTGGCCTGTTAGTATCAAGTTTTCCACGACCACCTTTTTTTTTTATAAACATTTCACCCCGAGCAAGGCATGTCACTGCCACTACTGTGCAGGGAGCTACATAGAGTGGAGAAAGGATTGTTAAATATAGGAAATGTCAGAGGGTGGGTGATAGGCGGGTAAGGATACCGAGAATGAGGGTTGGGTAGATGAGAGTTTTCTGAGAATAATTGGGAGTTAGTGTGATAGGAGGTGTCTAATGACCCTACATTTAAACACCAGCTGTCGGGAAAGCAGACTTGTGGAAGGGAATTCCACAGGCGGGAAGCGCGAGAAAAGAAGCTGTTGGAATAGAATTTACGGTTACATCTTATCTGTTTAACTGTAAAAGGGTGGTACCTAGTTGCTAATCTAGTATCTCGTGTAAATTAGTGCTTAGGCGGCACCAGTGATCTAAGTTCATCGGAGCAGAAGCGATGAAAGTACTTGTAGAAGAGGCACAGGGAAGCCACATCACGCCGGTGAGAGAGTGGTTGCAGCCGGTCTGTCAAGTCAGTATCAACCACGTTACAGATCTTTGTATTTTGTCAAGAAGCCCAAGGAGAGCAGCAGGGGCACCCGACCAGATATGGCAGCAGTATTCAATACACGGGCGGATGGTAGATTTGTATATGTGCAGAATAGATTCAGGTGGAAAAAAACTTCCGGGTCCTGCACAGAGAGTCGACTTTCATAGCGACAGATTTGGCAATGAATTCGACATAGTCATTCCATTTGAGGTCCGCCGAAAGTGTAAGGCCAAGGAGGCGTAGTGTTTTACTCTCCAGTTGTCTCTTCTTGATGCTCAATATTAATTTCCTTTTCGTTTCCATCCTTTTCAAAACCTCATCATAGCTCAAATGCTCGATCCATGATATCTGCAGCATCTTTTTTTAGAACCTCATTTCAGTTGTTTCAAGTTTTTCCTTCACCTTTGATAATATTGTCCATCATTCGTCGCCATATTTGAAGAACTGATATCACATAGCAATCCAGTACTTTCTTCTTCGTTTCTAGCGAAGTTTTTCTGTCTCTTAATACCCAGAAAAAGATCCTCAGAATAGTCTTGCTGTAAAGTTGAATAGATCCAGTGAAAAGACACATCCTTGTATTACACCGCTTTCTATCTTTGTATACTTGCTGAATTCGTTACATATCCGTATGTAGGAAGTTTGCAACCAGTAGAAATTCTTGATTACTCTTATATCCTTCCTAAAGATGTCGAGGCTGCTGAGCATCTACATCATTTCTTTGTGACGTATTTTGTCGAACGCCTTTGCATAATCGATAAAATATAGGTACATGCTCTTCTTAATTTGTATTTCCATTTCAGAGAGCATCCTAATCATAAATATGGCGTTCCTTGTTCCAGTGTTTTTGACTAACCTGCACTGATTCTACTTCTCGATCTATTCATCAGGATTCGGATGATCAGTTTTGTAATGTGGCTTATTGAACTGATTGTTCGGTGGAGTTCGCACTCGTTTACTCCTGGCTTCTTAGGGCATGCTATGAAAATCCACTTGATTGGGTTGTCTGGTATTACACTACTATTATAAATTTCATTTATTATTTCTGTAATTTTCTCTACGCCAATTTCTTTCAGGGCTATCAGCAGAACTACGGTTAAAATGCACTGCTGGTCCGGGGCATGACGGTAAACTGCATCCGACTCAAGGCTTCTGATTAGGAGATTGTGAGGAGCATGGAACGACTTCTTAATTGCTGTTGTTCTCAGGTACACCCTGAACCGGAGTGTCCCAGCTATGGGCAAATAGCTAACCCCCAAACCGGGGTCAAAACACTTTGAACGTATAAAAATACACTCTTATAAAAAATATATATAAAAATAGACTTTTATAGAAAAATATACATTTTTGAAGGAAAAATATTACCAACAAGAAAACTTGGAAAAAAGATATTACAAACAAGACATGTTTGAATGACAAAAATGGAAAGTTGTTACAATGAATATTTGAAGGAAAAAAATATTATCAGCAATAAATTTTTGAAAACCAAACTAAAAGACATCTTCATTTTTGTAAAATAAAATTTAAAAACTTCATTAAAGATGACTCAATTAACCTTCTCACTTTCACCAAACATTAAAAAAAACCCCTTAAAACCCCACCTTTTTGGCATTTAATAACCCACAGAGTTTGATATACCCATCAAACAAAATTTGAACTCAAAAATGTACTGCTGGTCTTTTTACTATAAATGTGTATTTCATACGTTCATAATCTGTTGATTTTATTTGGGGGTTCACTATTTGTCTATAGTTGGGACATTAACATGTGCTAATTTCCCGTGTCAGAGTTGTTGACCTGGGAAGAACCAAAATTATGAGGCGGTTAGACGTTCTTCAAAATCCCTGATTTCTCGATCAGGAACCTTACTGTTGGGTGGATTGTATCGTCATACGCAGGATTGACGTTTTACTTACACAACTCTGTGAATTATGGCAAATTAAATCATACAATTATTTAGAATAAATATTTTTAATTCTATTCTGTCGCAAATTATTGAAAGATTAAAAGATTTTGTATATTTTAGAGGAAGGAAAAAACGATAAAAAGAAAAAAATGATGACAACTAAGAACAACTGGACAAAATTCTACCGTAAAATCTGAAAAAAAACCTGAACATTTCTGAAACAATTATATTAGGCTCCCTTCGAATAAACCATAGAATAAAGTTTGAAATTAGGCCGACTTGCAAAATGATTTTCGCTATGGAAGGACCTGATGAAAATTATGGAATCGAAACAAAAATAAGAAAAGATACTTGACTCAATAGTTTGTCGAATAATGATGCATAGAGAGCTCGCCGAATAAACACGCTACAAACAAAATAAAAAGATATCCTTGTCCGAAAAGATCATAAAACAAAGTCAATTCTTCACTTCATTTCACCAATGATGACCAGTAACATGATCAAGACCATGAAGGCGAAAGCTATTAATTAGTTCAACATGGCAGTAATCCATACACACCCAAAACTAGAAGATGAAGCTTTGAATACGATAAATATATTGAAACAATGTGTCCTCATTTCATGCTGTGGCCTTGGTCTTAATCTTTCGTTTCTATATGATAATGCAACCTAGTTTTTTGTACTCAGTAATCCGAATGAGACTAGCACGCAACATGTGTCAGTGGTTGAACAGTCGCTGTTCCGTAGAATATTTACCTTATGATCAGTGACATGAGTTGTTTTACAGTTTATCAACCTTTTGTGGGTTATTTAAAATTGAAAGAATAATTATTTTTGTTACTGAATATTTAACAATTTTTTGAGAAAAAGAATGATTTTCCAGATAAGATTTCTACTATTTAATTCATATAATTTAATTCATTTCATGCCTATTTCCAGTGTATTTGGGTGTTAGTGAATGCAAAAAACTCAACTGGAATTCGAACTCCATTCTCTGGTTTCTCATTCCGAGCGTCGAAAGATTTTGCTTTACTTTAATATAGAGTTTTTTCATTTCTTTTCACTTTTTTCTTCTTTTGTGTGCCATATTCTTTCAGAACGTAGGCGATCATGGCTTTCCACGTCTCCCTATCCTTGGTGGCTCTTAGTACGTTATCGTCTGTTACACCACGCAACCCCCGTTCTATCATCCATCTGCTCAGGCCCTTCAAATATGTTATCCGCTGCCTTTTTTCTGTCTTTTTTTTACTTTTATCTGGCCTGTCAGTATCAGGTTCTCCAAGCCCTCCTTCCTCATTTCAATTCCCAGGAAAAACAGTTGTTTCTTCCTGATGCTCACTATTAATTTCATCGTTAATGCTCGGTCCATGATATCCGCAGCATCCTTCTGTAAAACAACATTTCCTCTGCTTCAAGTTTTTCCTTCATCTTCGAATATATTGTCCAACATTCGCTGCCGTATTGAAGAACTGACATTACATAGCAATCTATCATTCTCTTCTTTGTTTCTAGTAAAATTTTACTGTGTCTTAGTACATTACTCAGCTTCTGGAACGCGTCATTTGCCATGCCAATTCGCCTTCGGATCTCTGTGTCACACTTTCGATCTCCGGTTAGAACACTTTCTAGGTATTCAAATTTTTGTACTTGCTTGACTCTAGTATCCCACACCTGTATTTGGCATTTTGGGTTGCTCTTTTTGCTTATGACCATGCATTCAGTTTTCTTGCAGTTTATTTGTTGTCCTTTTTTTTCTTTCTCTTCTACTACCTTCTGTAGGAGGTCTTGTAGTTTTCTTTCCGTGTCTTCAATCAACACTGTATCATGTGCATACCTTATGTTGTTCAAGTTGTGGCCTCCAATAACAAGTCCTGTCGTAGCATTTAAGGTCCTCAAAATATACTCTGTGTACAAGTTGCACAGATCCGGTGAACAGACACATCCTTGTCTTACGCCTCTTTCTAACTTTGCAAATCTGCTGAAATCGTTACCTGTCGGCATGCAGACAATTTGCTGCCAGTAGAGATTCTTTATTACTCTGATACCTTTTCCAAAAATGTAGAGGCTGCTGAGCATCTCCATCACTTCTTTGTGGTGTATTTTATCGAATGCAGTCGCATAATCAATAAAACATAGGTACAAGTCCTTCAACATTTGTATTGCCCTTTCGGAGAGCATCCTAATCATAAATATGGCGTTCCTTGTTCCAGTATCTTTGACCAACCCGCACTGTTCTTGTCCTATCTCTCGCCTGATTCTGCTTCTCGCTCTATTCGTCAGGATTCTGACAATCAGTTTTGTAATATGACTCATTAAGCTGATATTTGGGTGTAGTTCGCACTCGTTTGCACCTAGCTTCTTCATTAGTGCTATAAAAATCGACTTGCATAGGATGTCTGGTATTATTACACTATTATAAATTTCATTTATTATTTATGTAATTTTCTCTATGTCAAACACTTCCAGGGATATCAGCAGCTCTATTAAAATACCGTCTGGACCAGCTGCTTTGTTTCTGTTCAGTACTGTTCATAATAATCGATTCTTTGAAATAACTAATTTCTTTATTATATGATCTATTCAGACGAGCATCTTTACATTTATGTTTTGATCATAACACTGGGATACGTGGGTGATATATATCGCATTCCTTTTTTGATCACATTCAAGTGACGTAATCAAATCATGAATGTAAATATGTTTGTCTGAATAATAAAGCAATTAGTTATCTCAAAGAACTGATTATTATGAACAGTGATGTGAAAAGACTATAATAATTTTTTTTAAATCTTCACCTTACCTAATGAAACATTGAAGCTATCACAACAATAAAGATGGAGATATCAGTCCGAATATAAAAGAAAAAAATTATTTCGCTTTATAGATAGTGTATCAGTTTGAATAAAAGGTAAATTTAAATGGAGTATGTAGAAGCCCAAACATTTTATAAAGAAATTGGAAATAATATGAAAATCGAAATTTGTACCAAAAGCGATCGTCTTAGAAAACGTTTTTAAAATCATTTAATCCCAACCAAGACAATAAGCTCTCTAAGATGCAAAAAGTTTCGGAGTGTGAGAGAATTTGAAAATAAGAAACATTATTAATTAGAGAAAATAATAAAAGAAAAGTAATGAAGTAGACAAAAGATAACGATTGATGTTGTATCTAAAGTTTTGAAAATCAAACTTGACTGGAATGCAAGAAGTCAGAATTGAGTTCCACAAGCGAGAAGTTCATCAGAAGACGATTTTAGCATATAATTTACGGTTATATCTGGTCATTGAAGCAGTTTGATGATCAACATTTGTGCGAAGAGCTGGTTAAATATTTCTCAAGGCTGGCAGTGGCCAGTTATCGAGCCGAAATTAAATAAAAAATATCGAGTGATGCTTTCTAGAGAAATCACCTCCCAACTTAAAATATTAGCGCAGCATAATCTTCATAGATCCATCAAACTTTGCTGTTCTCAAAGTTTGAATCATTTCGAATCATTATCATCAAAATATGATAATAGTAATTTCGTGGATTAGACTATTCAGAAGTTCGAGACATTTTTCTGTAATGAATGAACTCAAAGCTTTAAAAAATCGGTATTTTGAAAACTGATTTTAACGCCAGAAAGCACTCTCAGCGTCAATAAAGAAAACAAGTCTCAACTTTACATAAGTCTCGTGGAATCTTCCCTTTGTAGATGATAATAGACTCGACTGAGTATACATATACTCCTGTCATAGAGAGAACAGCAGTTGAGAGTAGAAAGTTACAGAAGAGATCCGTGAGAGTTATAGCAAAGTACCGGAACTCTTAAGTAAGTTACCGAGAGATACCGAAGTTACCCACAGACTACCATATCAGAATAGCTCTGAGATCCACTCAGATAGAATATTATACACGGATATCCTATTACGAACGACTTCAAGACTTGTACATATTTATTTCTTACTAATAGTATTCCTGGATATACTAACCTGCATTCAAGTTTGCATAACACGTTCAATATAACCTATTTTTCTATTCCCATCTCTGTATTGTTCTTCATTATTTGATGCGGTTCCTCACTCGGAATCCACAACAATAAGAAAGCAGTTTCAACGTTAAATAAGAAAGCACAATCACTGTTAAATAAAAAGACATTCTAAACGTCAAACAAGAAGGCACTCTCAACATCAAATAAAAAAGGACTATCAACTTTACAAAAGAAAGCACTCTCAACGTCAAATAAGAAACCACTTTCAACCACAAATGAAAAGACACTCTCAACGTCAAACAGGAAGTAACTAACAGAGTCAGAAAAGAAAGTACTCTCAAAATCAAATACAAAAGCACTTTCAAAGTCAAATAAAACGGCACTGTCCAAGTCAGAAAGGAAGGCACTCTCTAAATGAAATAAGAAGGCACACTCACTCAGAAAAAGGCACTCTCTAAATCAAATAAGAAGGCACACTCACTCAGAAAAAGGCACTCTCTAAATGAAATAAGAAGGCACACTCACTCAGAAAAAGGCACTCTCTAAATCAAATAAGAAGGCGTTCTCAACGTCAAATATGAAGTAACTCTCAGCTTCAAATAAGAAGGCACGCTCAAAGTCAAATTAGAATGTAAATAAGAAAAAAATCTCAACTTTGCATCACATATTTTAAAAGGCACTCTCAACGACGAATAAGAAGGCAATCTCAATGCCAAAAAGGCACACTCAATGTCGAATAAGAAAAAAAAACTCTCCAATTTACATAACAAAGCACGTCAAACAAGAAACCACTCTTATCGTAAAATAAAAATCACTAAGAAGGAACACTCAAAGTCAAATAAGAAAAGAACTCTTTCCTCTACATAACAAAGAACTCTTAACGTCAAATAAGAACTCTCTCAGTCAAATAAGAAAAGAAGTTTCAACTTTACATAAGGAGGTGTTCTCAATGTCAAATAAGAAAGTACTCTCAAATGTAAACGTGAAACCATTCTCAACGTTAAATATGAAGGCACTCTCAACGCAAATAAGATAAAAACTCTCCACTTTACATAACAAAGCACTTTCAATGTCAAATAAGAAGGAACTCTTCAGGTAAAATAAAAAGCCACTCTCAACGTTAAATAAGATGGCACTCAAAATCAGTTAAGGAAACGCACTTAACTGCAATTACAAAAACACTTTCAGCATCAAATTAGAAATTCTAAATAAGAAACGACCCCTCGATGTCAAATAAAGCTTCTTCTGATATCAAATTAGCAGCATATTCTATTTTAAATAAGCAAACCATCATGATTTCAATTAGTACTACCAGACAAAAAATATATTTGCGATATCAGAAAAAAAAGAACCTCTGATCTTCAAATATTTTATTTCTTGTTCAGAGCCAAACAATTAATTTAAAAGCACTTCACTACCGACTTCGAAAAAAGAACTTCCTAATTTCCCATAAGAATTACATTATCATTTCGAATCAGAGAGACTCTCTTAAAACTAAATTCTTTTTCTTAATCCCTTTGGTTTCTAGTCAATCTAAACTAGGCTCATTAAATAACGATTTATAATTAATTTTTCTAAAAAAAACATTTTCTTAATTACAGCAAACAAACATGCCCATGACTTTGACTTTGACAATGCATTCTATGAACCATAGTGTCATTTCTGGTTAATAATATCCGTTTGTTTCTTTTCTCTAATGCCATATGCCTTCATAATGTGTGAAATCAGGTCTCTCTACAACTTTCTTTACTTTAATTTTTGGGTATTGACATCATTATATTTGTATAAAATTCATGTTGCTTTCTTCTTCGTTTTGAGTCACGCGTCTCTTAGGTTGCCTACTAAGGGTAATAGGTTCGGTCTACTCTGTTATTTAACCGATAAATAGAATAGAAAGATTGTTTCTTTTACAAAGACAGTTGTGAAAAGCGAACTCAACAGAGTTGACCGGAACAGGAACCATGATTGTCGGTTCTAAATTTTCGCGCCCATAATTGTTACGTTACACTCACATGCATACGTCAATATAGGTACAAATAAAAACAAAGATGTCGTTCAGTTACAAGACTTGGTTAAAATTACAAGACGTATAATTACGACAGTTGGTAAAGATGTACAATGATTGGTTGAAAATCAGATATAAGGATAGGGCAAAATATTAAAAAATTATCCTGCTGATATAATTAAAATGTGAATTAGATAATGGATGCTTAATGCCAGCTAATAACTTTCCGGTGCCCAACAGACCAGACCACGATAAAAGGTACCATAGAATAGAGTAACTGTAAAAAGATAAAAGGTGAATGAAACTTATTGTCCCGTTTACAATCTTCTCGGGCCTTGTTAACAGGAGTCTAAGTTTAACACTTGATTGCTGTTTAGGATTCGTTTTCTAGTTTCTTCTAACACTTTTTCATTCTCTTTAACTTCTAGTGGCCTCTTCCGGCTTAACGGCTCTACAATTTTGAGTTGATGTCTCCTACTTTGTAACAATCTACGTCTAGAAGCTCTTGGGCCAAGTACAGGGTGAACATGATTATATTAGGTTGTCCCAAATTTCGTAAACACTTGCGAAAAATTGAATTTTTATGCCATTTTGCGTTTATATTGTTATAGTGACCTTCATCTTTGTATTCTAGATGGCAGTTGATAAAATTGAGCTGCGAGTTTTGATCCGTTACTGCTGTAAGCGAGGTCTTTCAACTAGAAATACTGCAGAAGAGATTTGTGCTGTCGAAGGTGAAGGAAAAATTGTTTATGCGGTGATCTCAAAGTGGTATAAGCGACATGAGTCTTAAAGATAAGCCTCGTTCGGGATGGCTGTTAAGGTTGGATGATTGAGACTTGCAAACCGGGTTGGAAATTGCGCCTTCATCGAGCACTCAAAAATTGGCTGATAAGCTTGGAGTTGGCAAATCGACAATTCACCAACATATGAAGCAACTTGATGGTCTTTATTTTGAGCAATCATTTTTGTTGTTTTTGCGAGTAAAATTTCAGTTTTTTGCAAGTGTTTTCTGGTAACCTTAGATTACTTGGCGAGTAAAATTTCAATTTTTTGCAAGTGTTTACGAACATTTGGGACAACTCAATATTTAAAATTCTCTGATATATTTAGCAGAGAATGGCATAGTCACGGTGGTCATAAAAGTAGAAAAGGCATTTGTTCGCCAAAACTGCTGCTGGATATATTGCCTGATTCAGATACATTTCGTTTCTTTTCACTCAAATATGCACTGGATATCGGCTTGAAACGAGAAATCAGAGAGCAAAGTTCGATTTTCTGTTGAATTTGTTGCATTCACTTACGCTCAAATACCCTTGGTACAGGTATGAATCCGTCTCTTCATTCCAATTATGGGTTAAATAGCAGAACAGATTGGGTTCTATAGACTTGGTCGGTAGCCAATCTACCGTAGAAAGTAATGGCAAGCTACTGCAGGAAGATTTTCTGCTTAGTCAGTCATGTCTCTTTCAAGACATGATCGCCTAAACGTTTATCACGTATAGCACTTAACTGCCCCGACTGATATAAAGTACGAATCTAGTTTTGATTAAATACATTTTTGAGAAATTTCTTCTCAGATGTATTGTGTAAATGTCAGAAAAAAGTGAAAAGAATTTCAAAAACTTATTCAAAAACTGTAAGACAAAATGCAGGAGAAATTTAATTTATGATCTTGTTTTACTGTAAGCTAAATGAAGTATCTATCTATCCATGTAAAGGACGCTATTAGTAAATCATCGCCATTTTCTATTTTCTGTTTCGCGCATGCGCGTTGTTTTTTTTTTTAATTTTTCAGTAGGGTTGATTGGGTATCCTCTATGAGAAAAGAAGCACCATGGTGAAATTCACTGCACCAAAAAATTTGCAAACAGCATGCTGTAATGTTTGGCATTCGAGGCAGAGACTTCAATACGAACATTTCAGAGTGTTTAGGTGTCAATCTACGGTTAATGCAAAGGATTCAGAATGAATTGGATGATATATCTAGTTAATATGGTGTTTTGAGTAATCACTAGCGATGGCGAACTTATGAGCCTCAGACTCAAAACTGAAACCAAAATCAAGTGATTTGAGGAGGCACTGCTCTGAGCCAAGAGAATGGCAATATGACTCTGCAGCATGGTACAAAAGCAAGTGAACTCTGACATGGCTGCCAAACGATTTCTATGACCACATCACCCCTTACAATTGGCTACCTAATTCCTCAGACTGAAACCCCTTGATTATAATTTGCAGGCTAGCGAGAGAGCAGTGCAGTTTATCGAGCGACCAACAAATCTCCTTGAAACACCGACTACTAATTGAAAGCAACGATTATGGAAGCATTCATCAAGTTAGGCAAAGAGACCGTACAGATGATTTGCAGGAAATACTGAATTCTGGGGGCCGTGGTTAAAGCCAATGTCGATTTTATTGAATACATTTATTCTGTAGTATTTCAAAATATTTTTGTGTAATTTTGGTAAATATATCTTTTAAAATGAAATGTCAGTGTTTTTTCAATTTTTTGCGTAATTTATACGACAGCTTATCCATAGCACCCTGTATTTATCTCAGTCTCTTCAAATGTATCATTTCATCTAGCTATATGATTTTCTTTGTGTATGTCATTTTACTATCTATCTATCTATCTATCTATCTATCTATCTATCTATCTATCTATCTATCTATCTATCTCATTCTCTTCATATCTGAGTATCATTATATATATATATATACACGATATTTATCTACGTATCTTTATTTATGACATTTTCTATCTCATTTTTATCTATCCCATTTTTCTTTCTATCTACCCCCACACACAAATATATATATATATATATATATATATATATATATATATATATATATATATATATATATTACGGAATTTAACGGAAATCCACGAAACTGGCAATATTCGACATATTTTATTTTTTTATTTGTTTATCATTATTATTTTTTAATGTGTACTTGTTTTTGAGTGGTAAGTTTGTTTATTTAATATATATACATATATATAGTTAAACAGTACATTATAATTTTTACTGGCCTTAATAGATTAAGGGATCGTTTGTAAAATATCTATCTTCCTGTATAAATCGAACCTGCAAACTCCCACAGTGGAGAGATGCCGTAGTTAGATCAGACGTGTCTTTACCTATCGGCCAACAGAAGATTTCATAGAAGACAAAAATGACGTTATCTCTCCGGTGTGGGTGTTTGCAGGTTCGATTTCTGCCGGAAAATTGTTATTTTTCAAACGAATTCTCAAACGATTAAGGCCAGTTCAAATTATTATGTACTGTTTAACTATATATATATATATATATATATATATATATATAGATAGATAGATAGATAGATAGATAGATAGATAGATAGATAGATAGATAGATATGTATATACAAAAAATAAACAGACTTTACATTCAAATACGAGTACCCTTTATAAAGAATAATAATAGCAATCAAATAAAAAAAATCATATATATATATATATAACTATGTACATTCACACATTTTTTTTAGTTGAAGAACAATACTGGGAGTGTTCGTAAAAGAAATGACAAAAGACAAATGTGTGAATTTTCGTCAAATGTTTTTGTTTATTTCTTCTCTTTTGTAAGGTCATTGATGAATAAGTTCCGTTTGTCATTTTAGCACCTACTCAGTTTTTTTCCCTTCTTCCGGCTTTTATATTTTTTTGTGATAAGTTAGTTCGAAAGTAAGAGAAGAAAATGGCGTTGATGTATGACTGTCCTGGCAGAAGATAAACTATTCCCCCCCTGGTCACCGACTGTTAGCAAACAACCTGGTTACTATCCGTTGAATGTCACTATCAACTAATATCTATTTCGTTGATTTCATCGTTGACGCATTTATAATTTTCATTTATATTTTATATTCCATTTTCTTGAACAATCAATAAAACTTGCTGTTTTTTACTGTTATTTATATTGGCCTTTTTAAAAAGAAACTCTCATCTGTTTAAATTTTGTAAGATTCGTTCATTATTCATTTCCTCGATTATCTTTTGCTTTTTTATGGGTTGTCTTGGAAAACGAATTCCATGACATTCGTTTTGTCTTAAAATGTTTTCTTTTTTCTTAATTTGGGTCCTTCTTTTATTCGGATTTCATCAGGTGATGATTTTCTTTTCTTTCACTGTTTGTATTTTCTTTTTTAACAGTTTTCAGATGACGTAAATTATTTAGATTACATAATATATACAAAATCAAGCGCAGCTTTTATTATGTCAGATAGGATTTTATCACTAGAACCATAATGCATTACACAACTTGTTTTTTATAGTAACCAAATACCAATTCTATGATCAGAGAAATGTTAACTTGTCATAACATTCCTAAACAGAAAGCAAAATTAATAATAATAATAATAATAATAATAATAATAATAATAATAATAATAATAAACAGTGTATGCCGATAGGGAAAACAGCCCTTTACCTCAATCATATAAATGGAACCTATACGTTTGGTGAAATAAACATCAAAAGAGGTACATTTCAAGGTGACTCTTTGTCTCTCTTACTATTTTGCATATCATTAATAGCATTAACCAGTCAATTTAAGAAGACAAACTTTGGTTATAAAATCTATTTTACATGGATGACTTAAAGTTGTATGCTAAGAATGATAATGAGCTGGAAGGTTTTCTGCAAACTGTAAAATGCTTCATTGAAAGAAATTCAATTTCATTAAATGTACTAAAGCTACAGTTTTACGAGGATCGATACAACAAAAATCCTCAATTAGCTTTGACCCTGCTGTAACAATAACAGGTTTAGAGCCAGAAGAAGCTTATAAATATCTAGGTCCAAATCAGAGTGAAAAGATTCATCATAGAAAATAAAAGAAATAGTGCGTAAAGGGTATTATAGAAGGTTACGACTGATATTAAAATCTGAACTGAATTGTTACAACAGAATTATGGCCATCAATAAACTTGCCATCCCAGTGGTCCAATATAGTTTCAACATCTTGAACTAGACTCTAAACGACATCAGACGAATGGATTCTAAGTCAAGAAAGCTTCTTTCTAAGCATAAAATGCATCATCCAAAGGCTGATTTAGACCGTCTTTACATATCTCATAAAGAATGTGGAAGAGGTCTTATTCAGTTAAAATTGTCACACAAAACAATAACTATTGGCTTACTAACATACATAGAAACAACAAAGGACTGAATAATACAATTAGTCAAACAACATGAAAACAGAAACAAAAAATATTCAAAAATAAAAGAAGGTAGTAAATACAAACAAGATTTACATTTATTAGATTCTGTAGAAAAACAAAACAGAAGCCAAGTACCAAATAATGCTGCAAAAAATATGAAAAAGCGAGCCGAAGCTAAAGTTTTTGAACAGCTGAAACAACGATGACAAGACAAACCTCTAGATGACCAATATCCAGAAGCTGCTAATAAATCCAATGTTGATAAAGTTAATACTCATCGATGGTTACGTGCATCTGAATTAATGTCTGAGACTGAAGGCTTTATTCTTGCAGCACAAGACCAAAGTCTTTTCACTAGAAACTTTCAGGCAAATATTATACATAATAATGTGGATCCAAAATGCAAGTTCTGTGATAAATACCAAGAAACAATAGACCATCTAATCTCAGTCTGTTCTGTACTTGCCCCAAATGAATATAAAAATCATTCACGACAGAGTGGGGCAATATTTACACTGGACAATGTGCAAACACTATGGAAAATATGTAAACAAACACTGGTTTGAACATCACCCAGCACCGGTTACAGAAATAGAAGATGTCACTATTCTATGGAATTACACCATCTACACAGACAGAAAAACTGAAGCAAATAGGCCGGACATTATTGTTAAAAACAAGAAAGAAAATCTAGCCTTTTATTTGATATGTCTTATCCAGCGGATCGTAACATAACAATCAAGGAATTCGAAAAACTGTCAAGGTGTAAAGACCTGGTAATTGAAATAGAAAAAATGTGAAAATTGAAAACAAGAGTTGTGCCAGTGATAGTAGGTACACTTGAAATGATAAAGAAATGGAATAACACAACATATTGAAAGAGTCGCTGGAAGCCCCAGATTAAAAGGTATACAAAAAATTGTTTTGTTAAGTACAACCCACGCACTAAGGAGAAATTTGTCTATGTAACGCTAGGGATGATAGCGGAGTTATAAAAAAAACATGAAATGGAGCCATAACAACACACCACGACCTTCCTTAGGTCTTCCCGAAGACTTGTTAGGTAGTGCGACCATAGCAGCAATCGGAATATGATGAAAGATGGCAACATAATAATAATGCAAGAAAATGTATTTTCATTGGCTGTTCCTTGTGGTATCAAATTTAAAAAATGTTTTACTGTCAGATTATATTGAAATACCGGTTCTTGTACGATCACTAAAATGAAACAAAGTCGAGGCTGCACAGTATCTAAATGAGTTACCGCGTGGGAAAACCAGGTGCTGTAAGGTTGGATGTGCGGGTGGTATAATGGACAAAACCCAGAATTGGAAGTTGGAGAGACTAGTTTCAATTCCCTTTTTAGTTTGTTATGGTCAAATACACACAAATCTTTTTGGAAAGGTATGAATCTACTTCTTCTGTGGGTTAAATAGTAGGACTTGTATCATTCAATCAGTATTTTATCACTGAAATTCTTAGAGTTTAAAAATATTTTTTATGGTTTCATGGTTTTAAATAACCTGCAAAAGTTTGCTAAGCAGGGAAAGCTATATCTTGAATACAGCGATATTTATATAAGTTGCCATTAATCTGTTTTGAAACTCACGTAAAAATTAAATGTTTTGAAAGCTTATGAGTCTATCGATGTCTACAGGATGTGCGTTGTGTTGCAGTGGATATAGGCTCGGAACGAGAAATCGAGGAGCCGAGTTCGAATTCCATTTGAATTCATTGCATTCACTTACGCGCAAATACCCTTGGAAAAGGTATTAATCCGTATATTCCTTCCAGTTATGGGTTAAATAACAGGACAGGTTGGGTTCTATAGCCTTGGCTGGTAACCAGTCTACCGCAGAAAGCAATGGCAACCTACTGCGGGATAATCTTCTGCCCAGTCAGTCATGTCTCTTTCGAGACATGATCGCCCAAGAGTGTTTCACGTTTGGTCACTCAACTGACTGACGAGTTTACCTTTTCTGTTCCAGCTATGAGTTAAATAGTATATTTTGTAACAGTAAAGCATTTCTATCTTCAAAAATTATTACAATCTAAATACATTTTCTGGGTTTCAACAATCCGTAAAATGTTTATAAACCAGAACAAAAAATCGACCAATCAAAATGAAGAAAATAAGAAGAGACAAACTATAGAAATGCATCCACCTGCGAATTGTTGACTTGGAACGCTCAAGTAACTATTGCCCCGCTTTCAGATCGCGGCGTTGTAGTCAACACCACTGAACTTTCATAATATCGGAATAAAAGCTTATAATTGACGAACAATTAACAGCTGATAGACAGAAAGTACATATTTACCCTACCCACTTGGTAGGTCTTTTTTAACGTGGGATAGTAAGTTGATTTAAATGAGACACAAGGCCGAAGGTTATGAGGTACCCAGTGAGGATAAAACTCACCACTCAGTTATAATAGGTTCTAGCGAGACAAGCTTGCTAACCATTACGCCACGTCGTGGTGCCCGTAGATAGACAGAAAGTAGGGCTCATCAGCAAAAGAAAAAGCCGAAGATGTCAGATATAAATTCGAGATATAAACATCAAGCAGATGCAGAAACTTAAATATTTGGGTAGCTTTTTAATAGGGGGATAGAAAATGCGAATCGGGTCCTAACGAGCAAAGGACTAGTGAAGAAAATATTTCAAAAGCTAAGCAAGGTACTGAGAAATGTTATTAGAAAAAAAGTGTTGGATTACTATGTGGTATTCATCTTCGTATATGATGCGAGTCGATATCCACTGCACCACAATTGGAGCAGTGGATATCGACTCGCAACTAGAAATCAGAGAGCCGAGTTCGAATTTCAGTAAAATCCGTTTCATTCACTTACGCACAAGTAACTTTGAGAAAAGTATTAATCCATCTCTTCCTTCCAGCTATGGCTCAATTAACAGGACAGATTGAATTCTATATTCTTGGTTGGTAACCAGTCTACCGCAGAAAGTAACGGCAACCTACTGCGGGAAATTGTTCTGCCCTGTCAGAAGATTCTCTTTCGAGACATGGTCGTGCAAGCGTGTATCACAAATGGTACTTAACTGACTGATATAACAGTAAATGTTAAATAATCTCCTTACCGGACGAGGAAAATATCTAAAGACGGCAGAAATCAAGGTTTTAGGATACTTAATATTCCTTGGGCTGAACGAATAAGCAACAAGGAAGTCTTAAAGAAAATATCAACCTAAAAAGCAGTTATACTTAGAATCGGTAAAAGATAATTTATATCCCTTGGATACTGTATGAGGAAGGAAAACCTGGAAAGCTAAAGCCTCGCGGGTTATATTAAAGACAAGAGAAATAGTGAGTTATTTATCTGACGGATTTATGTGAATAGATGTCGGAACGCGGAAAGACTGTCATAGCAAATGATGAAAAATTAATAAGAGCGACATGAGATAGAAAATTGTGGAGATGTCATAGTCACCTACGATACGGCACATAGAACACGTGCTAGTTCTCATTTTCCATGGCTCTTCACAGTGTTGAGATAAAAAATTGTGGAGATGTTATAGTCACCTACGATACGGCACATAAAAGACAAAGATTTCAGAGCTTCAGATGTAAGCTACGCTTGCCCCTAACAATATTCTGCGAGAGTTGCTCTCTGAAGACGTGCTAGTTCCCAGTCTTCATGTTTCTTTGAAATGTTTATATTCTCATATTCTATCTATTCATAGCCACTGTTTACCCATCCATTGCCACAAGCATTATTGGCCAGTCGTTGTTTCCTTCTGAGCTCGGTTTTAATGTGGCCTGTTGTTATAATCATGCTTTGTCGGTTGCTAATCGACTTAATGCACCCTAAATGTTAGGAACTTGGTAATCTTCCACTGAAAGATGACTCCTTAGTATTCGGCTAGCTGCCGACTAATATCAACTGTCTAGTAGTTCGACTGAACTCCAGTAGAACTCTAAATAACTCTCTAGAACTTCTAAGAACTCATATGACTTTTCTAGAACTTCTCGAGTTAACTTCCTGTTAACTCTTATTAACATAGGAGGGAGAGTCCATTATCTGAGGAATAGGTGTGTTTCAACATAACACCTGTGTTCATAAAATTTGTGTTTCCTAGAAATTTGAAAAATCCCCTTTTAATTTTAAATACATATTTTTGTGTTTATATTTCCTTAAGAACTTCCTTATGTTTCAGATATTCTGACCAGTATATCTTCTGTATCCGATTGCAAAACATTTTTGGACAAAGAAGAAAATTTCGTTGAAAAAAAAGAAAAAAGAGCATTGGCTTGTTATGTGAGGTCTGTTCTTCAATATGGCAACAAATGCTGGACAGTCTCATCAAAGGTGAAGGAAAGACTTGAAGCAACCGGAATGTGGTTCTGCAGAAATATGCTGCGGATATTATGGACTGAACATGATGAGGTTCTG
This sequence comes from Ascarosepion bandense, assembly GCA_037127315.1. NCBI lineage: Eukaryota > Metazoa > Mollusca > Cephalopoda > Sepiida > Sepiidae > Ascarosepion > Ascarosepion bandense. The sequence continues at coordinate 9,182,436 of JBBBDQ010000284.1, read as the reverse complement.
GAAAAGTTGAAAACGAAAAAAAAATTTAAATGACAGCTAAAATTTCTGGGACATGTAATGAGGAAAGCGGGCATTGAGAATCTGATACTCGCAGGACAGATACAAGGAAAGGGAGACAGAGGAAAGCAACACATGTCACACTTGATGCGCTTGAGCAAATAGACGCAGAGAAGGGTTTTGGAGGAGTAACAAGAGAAAAAGAGAGAGTTAAGAGATAGGTAGATGTGAAAAGCGATGATAGAAGTTATAGTAGGAGAAGAAAAAGAAGAAGAAGATGACAAAGAAAAAGAAAAAGAAAACAAAGAAGAGGAAAATGACAAAGAAGAAAAAAAGAAAAAAGTAGAAGACAAAGAAGACAAAGAAGAAGTAGACAAAGAAGAAGACAGAGAAGAAGAACACAAAGAAGAAGTCAAAGAAGAAGAAGACAAAGAAGAAGACAAAGAAAAAACAAAGAAGACAAAGAAGAAGAAAAAGAAGAAAACAACGAAGAAAAAGACAAAGAAAGAAGAAAACAAAGAAGAAGACAAAGCAAAAGAAGAAGAAAACAAAGAAGAAGACAAAGCAAAAGAAAGAAGAAAACAAAGAAGAAGAAGATGACAAAGAAGAAGAAAACAAAAAAGAAGATAACAAAAAAGAAGAAGATGGCAAAGAATAAGAAAGAAGACAAAGAAGAAAGAGAAGAAGAAAAAGACGAATAAGACAAAAAGGAAAACGCAAAGCAGAAGTAGAAAAAGAAGACAAGAAGACACAGACGAAGAAAACAAAGAAGACAAAGAAGAATAAGAAGAAAACAAAGACGACAAAGATGAATAAGAAGAAAATAAAGAAGAAGAAGATGCCTAAGAAGAAGAAAACAAAGAAGAAGTAAACAAAGAAGAAGACAAAGAAGGAAAACAAAGAAGAAGACAAAGAAGAAAAAGAAGAAGACAAAGAAGAAGAAAACAAAGGAGATGATGATGACAAAGAAGAAGAAGACAAAGAAGAAGAAGAAAAAGAAGAAGAAAAAGAAAAAGACGAATCAATTCTCCATCTGAGTGGAATTTATTCAGAATTCACTGCCATATCGGTAAAAAATTGTTTCTAAAGAACTTTTGTTATCTTTTAATTTTTTAAAATTGTGTGAAGTATTCTGTGATATTCTTGTGCTCTATGAAATCAATTTTCAGTTGTCTGTCATTAAAACCTTGTGCAAATTAATTGAAACAAAACGAATAATGTCTTCCTAGGATCTTTCACATTTTACCTGATCACGTATACGTAAACTCTTGATTTTGTTTTTCTCTTCTGACTACATTTTCCTTTTAATTTTCGATCCAGTTTTTTCTTCACCTTGATGACACGACTGACAATTGGAAGGCTGACACTAACTATATCTCGCGATGTAAGGCTTGCCAGTATGTTTATACAACGTTACAATTGTAGTACTCTTGCTTGGAGTAACGTCCATCGCAAAGAATGAGCGTAGAACAACTAATTGCTAGTCGAGACAATAGTGTCTGGGCGTGATAAAAATCTGATGCAATCACAGATGACGCAACTATTCTCAAGGCCAAACATATTTCATCATACACCTCAAAAATAGATTCATATTACTGCACACAAGTGCAAATTAATTAATCTGAGGAAAAACAAAAATCGATTACACCCTGTAACTTCAGTGGGTTTAAAACTGGCCGTATAGCAAAAGAAAGAAAACTAAAGAATTTTTTCAATTAATTTGCACAAGAGTGTGCAGCACATAGAATTTATGCACCTGTTTTTTTCGATGTTACTATTTTGCATCTCACATCTTTTACTCATACTGACGCTCATAAAATGTCTTAGTAGTTTGTCCTTTCTTATAACTTTCGTTTGTTATCTACTTTAAGAATTTTCGCAAGAATATGTCACAGTTAAGAGTCATATCTAATACTGCGTTAAAGTCCCTTTCGTTCCATGACTGATTAGGCTGAAGATTTTCCCGTAGTAGTTTGCCATTTCTTTCTTCGGTTGACTGGTTCCGACAGTTCTTGTAGTCCGTAATATTGTGATCACATGACCAAAGTTTGAGCTTGAAACACTCCAGTATTCTTGCTGCCCTTTCAAAGTAAATCTGGCGCCTCCGCTAGCAGTGTGTACCAAGAAGGAAAAATGAGCAATGATTCGATTTCTCTAATTGTGAAGGTTTGTCGGGGGCCTAAATTCATCGGAGACTTTTAACACAATACTATGACTGTACACTACCGCGCAGAAATGAGTATGAGTGGATTGAGAAGATTAAAAGTGGCCGGACAAGCGTATTGCACTAAGAAGAAGCAAGACGTCTGTCGACCTCTACTACTGACGAGAAGATTCGGCAAGTTCGAGAGATGGCAATGGCGAAACGTCGAGTTATCATAGAAGAGATGTCATGTTCTCTTCAGATTTGGAACAATACTTTCGTTCCTTCTGGGGAACACTGCTAGCGGAGCGGTCATGTTTACCCTGTAACTGCAGCAATCAAACTCAAAAATGATCACGTGACCACAGTAACGACTATAAACACGCCTGGGCAGAAGTTAGTGTGACCAGCCCAAATATATGTTATGACGAAATTACAGACAATTTTTGAATTACCTTCGTATATAGCCAAAATCTTAATTTTAAAAAATTAAAATGCTTAATCCGGGTTTAAAAGGATAAATCCTCCTGGTAAAATTGTAACTCCCTCCTATAATATTTCTTTACAATCAATGTTTCTTAAAAACTCGCGTCGTTGCTAAAGGAGTTTTATCGTCCACTGTTTAGAATCATTGCTGAAGGCAACTGGAATCGTAAATGGTGGCAGAATGATGTTTAAATAATTAGACTTTGGTGACTCTAGTGGTTAAAATTACGACCATGAAATACGATCTCCGGACATGAAAAATGTAAGACGACATGTCGTTGGAAAGTATTTCTTTATTTCTCATTTCGTGCTGTTTCTTTTTGGAGTTGATGTTATTTCAACGAAAAAAAAAAATAATAGAGTGAAAATGTATCATCTAAAATCGTAAAAAAAACTTTAAAGTGACAAGAACGTCCAGGAGACTTTGATCTGTAGCCACAGCCACCAGATAAGCTGCGGTATAAAGATTCTTTTAGACTTCAGAGCGTTTGCATAAAACAGCTCTACATTTGCAAAGGATTTCATTTTGATTAAGTATGAACAAAGTCAACAATGAATAAACCATATGTTTATTTGTAGTTTGTAAACTCTGACAGTATAGCTTTAAATAATAATAATAATAATAACAACAACACCAACAACAACAACAACAACAACAACAACAATAATAATAATAATAATAAGAAGAAGAAGAAGAAGAAGAAGAAGAAGAAGAAGAATTAGTGTGTGGGCTTTACTGTCTTATTAAGTATAGCCCCCACACTAAGGAGAACTTTGTCTATGTAACGCTAGGGATGATAGGGGAGATAGAAAAAAACATAAAATGGATCCATACCAACACGCCACGACCTGCTTTAGGTTTTGGTTGGTAGTGCGACCATAGCAGAAATCGAAATATGATAAAAAACGACATAATAATAATAATAATAATAATAATAATAATAATAATAATAATAATAACAACATATTTTCCATATGTAGACAAACTCTGATATGAACGTCACCCAGCACTGGTTACAGAAATAGAAGATGTCACCATTCTATGGGATTACACCATCTACACAGACAGAAAAATTGAAGCAAATACGCCAGACATTATTGTTAAAAACTAGAAAGAAAAACACTAGCCTTTTAATTGATATTGCTTGTCCAGCGGATTGTAATATAACAATTAAGGAATTCGAAAACCTGTCAAAAAGTAAAAACCTGGAAATTGAAATAGAAAAAAATGTGGAAATTGAAAACAAGAATAGTAACAGTTAGAGTAGGTGCACTTAGAATGATAAAAAATGGAACAAAACAACACATTAAAAGAATCCCTGGAAACCCCAGCTTAAGAGATTTACAAAAAATTGTCTTATTAAGTACAGCCCACACAATAAAAAGAACTTTGTCTATGTAACGCTAGAGATGTCAGGGGAGATAGAAAAAAAAAATGAAATGAGGCCATAACGACACACCACGACCTGCCTTAGTTCTTTCCGCAGCCTTTGTAGGTAGTGCGACCACAGCAGAAATCGAAGTACGATGAAAAATGACAACATAATAATAATAATAATAATAATAATAATAATAATAATAATAATAATAAGAGATTTTACAGGGAAATAGGTAAAAAAAGAATTGAAGTGACAGTACCCCCCAGAATGGAAGAAGTCACACAGTTCTGGGAAAAGATATGGGCTTGCCCTAAAGAACTTAGCAAGGAAGTACATTGGATTACGCAAGAGACAGAACGAATGAAAAATAAACCCGAACAGACATGGTTAGGAATTACAGAAGATGATGTTAAATATGCACTAAAAAAAACACACAATTGGAAATTCCCAGGCATAGATAAAATTCTTAAATTTTGGCTATATTATTTAAGCGCATCACATAAAAAACTAGCCAAAGAACTTCAAGAAATGGTTGACGATCCCACTAAAATTCCTGCATGGTTGACAAAAGGAATTACATTTCTTCTACCCAAGAATGGTGACACAAAAAATCCGAAAAACTACAGACCAATTACATGTCTTCCGATAACATATAAACTATTAACATCTATTTTAACAAAGCAGACATATTTATTCTTAGAAAGAAATGACATGTTACCGCTTGAACAAAAAGGGTGCAAACGTGGCTGTTATGGTTGTAAAGACCAATTGCTGAGTAACAAAATGATCCTGGAAAACTGCTACAGTACAAAGAAAAATCTTAGTACAGCCTGGATAGACTATCGAAATGCATTCGATAGTGTGCCACATGACTGGATTTTAAAGACTTTAAATATATACAAGATATCGCCCGTCATCATCAATTTCATCAAACAGTGCATGTCTATATGGAAAACAACCTTTACCTCAATCATATAAATGGAACCTATAAGTCTGATGAAATAAACATCAAAAGAGATATATTTCAAGGTGATTCTTTATCTCCCTTACTATTCTGCATATCATTAATAGCACTAACCAGTCAACTTAATAAGACAGAATGTGGTTATAAAATAGGACAAAAGAAAATAAGCCATCTATTTTACATGGATGACTTGAAGTTATATGCTAAGAATGATAATGAACTGGAAGGTCTTCTGCAAACTGTAAAATGCTTCAGCGAAGACATTGGAATGAAATTTAATTTGAATAAATGTGCTAAAGCTACAGTTTTACGTGGATCAATACAAGAAACATCCTCAATTAGCCTAGACCCTGCTGTAACAATAAAAGAATTGAAACCAGAAGAAGCTTATAAATACCTAGGTGTAAATGAGAGCGAAAACATTCACCATAAAAAAATGAAAGAAATAGTGCGTAAAGAGTACTATAGAAGGCTACGAATGATATTAAAAACTGAATTAAATTCAATGAACAGAGTTATGGCCATTAATAGCCTTGCAATCCCAGTTGTCCAATATAGCTTTAACATCTTAAACTGGACTCTAAACGACATCAGGCGAATGGATGCTAAAACAAGAAAGCTTCTTTCTAAGCATAAGATGCATCATCCAAAGGCTGATGTAGACCGTCTATACATACCCCGTAAAGAAGGAGGAAGGGGTCTTATTCAGCTGGAATTGTCATACAAGACAACAACTATTGGCTTACTAACATACATAGAAACAACAAAGGATTGGATGTTACAATTAGTAAGGCAACATGAAGAAAGAAAGAAAAAATATTCAATCATAAAAGAAGGCAGTAAATACAAACAAGATTTACAGTTAGTAGATTCTGTAGAAAAGCAGAACGGAAGCCAAGAGCCGATTATTGCGGCAAAGAATATGAAAATGAAAGCCAAAGATAAAGCTCTTGAACAAATGAAACAGCGCTGGTAAGACAAACCTCTGCATGGCCAATATCCAGAACGTGCCAATAAATCCAATGTTGACAAAGTTAATACTCATCGATGGTTACGTGCATCTGGATTAAAGTCTGAAACTGAAGGCTTTATTCTTGCAGCACAAGACCAAAGTCTTTTCACGAGAAACTTTCAGGCAAATATTATGCATAATAATATGGATCCAAAATGCAGGTTTTGTGATAAACACCAAGAAACAATAGACCACCTAATCTCAGGCTGTTCTGTGCTTGCCCCAAATGAATATAAAAATCGCCACGATAGAGTTGGGCAATATTTACATTGGGCAAACATTATGGAAAAGCTATAGGCAAACACTGGTATGAACATCACCCAGCACCGGTTACAGAAATAGAAGATGTAAACATTCTCTGGGATTACACCATCTACACAGACAGAAAAATTGAAGCAAACAGGCCAGACATTATTGTTAAAAACCAGAAGGAGAAAACTTGTCTATTAATTGATATGGCTTGTCCAGCGGATTGTAACATAGCAATCAAGGAATTTGAAAAACTGTCAAAATATAAAGACCTGGAAATTGAAATAGAAAAAATGTGGAAATTGAAAACAAGAGTTGTGCCAGTGATAGTAGGTGCACTTGGAATGATAAAAAATAGAACAAAACAACACATTGAAAGAATCCCTGGAAACCCCAGCTTAAGAGATATACAAAAAATTGTCTTATTAAGTACAGCCCACACACTAAGGAAAACTTTATCTATGTAATGCTGGAGATGATAGGGAAGATAGAAAAACATGAAATGGAGCCATAACAACACGCCACTACCTGCCTTAGGTCTCCCCGCAGACTTGGTTGGTAGTGAGACCAAAGCAGAAATCGAAATATGATGAAAAATGACATAATAATAATAATACGCATCGAGCATCTGTATTAAAGTCTGAAATTGAAGGTTTTATTTTGCAGCGCACGGCCATAGTATTTTCATTAGGAACTTTCAGGCAAATATGCATAATATTGTGGATCCAAAATGCAAATTCTGTGCCAAATATCAGGAAAAAATAATCCAGTTAATCTCAGGACATTTATAATTCCTCCAAATGAATATAGAAATCGTCACTATAGAATGGGTCAATATTTACACGACAATTTGCAAAGACTTTGGAAAGCATGTAAACACCCAGCACCAGCTACAGAAATAGAAGACGTCACCATTCTTTGGGATTGCATCGTCTACACTGACAGAAAATTTGAAGCAAATAGGCTGGACATTATTCTCAAAAACCAAAAAGAAAAAAAATGCTTACTAATTGATATGGCTTGTCCAGTGGATTGTAACCTAGCAACTAAGGAATTTGAAAAACTATCAACGTGTAAATAAATTGAAATAGAAAAAATGTAGAAATTAAAAACCGAAATAGTACCAATGATAGGAGGTGCGGTTGGAATGATAAAAAAAGAAAACAAAAAAGAACAAAATAACAGAATCCTTGGAAATCCAAGCTTAAGAGTTATACAAAAATTGATAAGTACAGCCTGCCCACAAAGAAGAATTTTAGCAATGTAACGCTGGTGATGTTATGAGAGATAGAAAAACCAATCGAATGTAGCCATAAAGACACATCATGACCTGCCTTAGATCTTTCGGCAGGATTGATAAGTAGTGCAACTATAGCAAAAATCGAATTATGATGAAAATGACGTTAATAATAATAGTAGTAGTAATGATAATAATGATAATAATAATAAAAAATGTGGAAATTGAAAACAAGAATAGTAACAGTGATAGCAGGTGCACTTGGAATGATAAAAAATGGAACAAAACAACACATTAAAAGAATCCCTGGAAACCCCAGCTTAAGAGATATACAGAAAATTGTTTTGTTAAGTACATTAGACACACTAAGGAGCACTTTGTCTATGTAACGCTAGAGATGATAGGGGAGATAGAAAAACATGAAATGGAGCCATAACGACATACAACGACCTGCCTTAGGTCTTCTCACAGCCTTGGTAGTTAGTGCGACCATAGCAGAAATGAAATATAATGAAAAATGACAACATAGTAGTAGTAGTAGTAGTACTACTACTACTACTAATAATAATAATAATAATAATAATAATAATAATAATAAGCATTTTGGGGGAATATTTAATGCAACTCAAAGAAGTATGATTCTCGTGCAGCGTGGATTAAAGAAGAACAAGAAAGAACTAAGGATAAACCCGAGGGTGGACGGAGAGTTGAGTACCGGACATTTACCTTCCAGACTATTGCGTAAGAGAGAGACACGTTCTAGGACGTCGGCGTCCCTAGACGAATGCGTCCCTGTATAATTGTTTACCTTTGGTAATTTTTTGAAGTTACCATATTTTTTTAAGGTTTGCTAATTGCAAACCAACTTTCAATTATTCCAATAAAAAAACAAAAAGATAGTGAATATAACAACTCCGTAATAAAACAATAAAACTGTAAATAAGAGAATCCTGATATTATTAAATAAATATACTTCTGAAAACAAGATACATTTCTTTAAAGGGATGGTTCATAACATTAATAACTTTCGATTAATTTGTTAAACTACAATACTCGTCAATTTTTGAAATATTTTGTTAAACATTGTTAATCTGTCATTGCATTTATAGCAAAAATAAACTTGTAGTTTTTATTTTATTTTATTCCCTTTTTAAAAAAATTGTCATTACAACCTACGCTTTCTTTATATTAGAAAAAATATGGTAATTGCCTTTAGAAGCTTCAAAAATTATCTGGGTTATTAGGCAATTATTCAGATACGGAATTATCTAGGAACGCAAATGTCCCGATAACCAGTTGTCTGATACGCATTTGTTCGGGTCTCAAATGTCCAGTGTACAACTATCCTAGTAGCAAAAATGTGAAAAAAATGAAAGATACAACCAAGAATAATGTTAGGCAAGCACTAACAAAATTGAAATCCCCAGTAAATGAGAAGGTACTCAAACGTTTGGCTCTATAATTTGTCATAAATTCATAAAACTCTTACACAAACTTCATCAAACCTAATTAATAACCCCAATAAAATTCCAGAATGGATTACTGAAGGTATTACACATTTGTTACCAAAAACAGGGGAAACAGATGATCCCCAAAATTATAGGCCTGGAGCATGTTTGTTCACCACATATAAATTGATCTTATTTTTATTCAAGATTTGTATCTATGTAAAATGTGTGTGATCTTCGGGATTTTATTTTTACAAAAATGATTAGTGGAAATTGCTATACAGCCATTTCTGATCTCACAGACCCAGAAAAAAACGGCGGATACAAAATAAATCCAAGCAGATAATAATATTAATAACGATAATAATTTTCGTATTTGTCGCTGTCTCATATAGAAACATTCGTTATTTTTTATTGAACTGAGATTTCTATGGGTTGTTTCAAGCGAAGCATGACGTCACAGTAATTGACGTTATGTTTTGGCGGATATAAGATGAAATGTTTAAGAAAAACACGTCATTTTTTTTTTCAAGTATAAATTTATTACTAAAATCTGATTAACAACAGTGAAGAGAGTAAGAGAGAGAAAGAGAAGGGAGAGAGAGAAGGAAAAAGTTTGTTATTTTAAGTCGATACACGGAGAAAAGATGAATGAAACAATTTATATTTCGACTTCCGGACCAAGAAATGGATGCCAACCTGCAAAATATCAGTTCTGAGTTACGAACGGCAAAAAACAACAGTATTTCGAAAATAAATTCGCCTTGACGTTTCTAGTTTCCGTGGGTGGCTGCTGATTATGTTACACCGATGGAACCGCAAGCAAAAATATTATATATATATTTAAACCCGAGGAACCTTTCGGCCAAATCTTATCAAGGGTTCTCGTTGGCTTTAATTTTAAGGGAAATAATGAAAAGGACAAGGCAGAATAAATTACTTACAATGCTGAGAGACGATGGAACTCGATTAAAAATAAATTGATTGAAAAAAAAACACATAAAATGTAAGGGGGGTGTACACATGTAATTCCAGAAGAGTGTTTAAAAGTGAAAAAATGTTACACTCACAGACTCACCAGCAATTGTAAGGAGCGTAACAACCGCTCTTTCTGTCTGCACAGGCACGGCTGATGAATTTTCAAGCAAATTAATTAAAATTAAAAGCAAAAATTAAAAAAATTAAAAGCAAACAAAAATATTATATATATATATATATATATATATATATATATATATATAAAGATAGAGAGAGAGAGAGAGAGGGAGGTTCAATGTGGAGAAGTGTTTCTCTTAAATGGCCAGAATTATGCCGAATTCAAAATTTTGTAAAAGCACCACTATGATGTCGTCACTGTTTTTCTTATTTATATAGTGCTTTGTGTAAATTAATATTTTTGTATGTGAGTGTTTCTACAGATAACTAATTGCTTTTGTTGTGTGATCTGTATATATGGGCAACAGTCTGTTACATGCTTAAACATAATTGTCAGGCTATATAAACCCAGTATCCATAAAATTACAACATAGATAAAACAATAACAAAGAAAGAAATTATATATATATATATATATATATATATATATATATATATATATATATATATATATATGTAATCTCTAAATCTAAACTTATTTTCAATGGAACTTTTTCTGTGTGTGTATATGTGTGTGTGTCCGTTACCTATAGACTCCGAAACGGCTGAACTGATTTTCTTGAAAATTTACACAGTTCTACTATAAGCGTCTGCAAGTGTTCTTAGCTAGGTTTTGTGTCGAAGTACCCGCGATAAATATCGAAAATCGATAATCGAATAAATCGGGTTATAGAAGGAGTGGTTCGATTTTAATCAAATTTGATACACTCATAGACAAAGACATAAGAACCGATATTCAGAAGTTTCAAGGTTGCAGTTCTTACAATCGTGCAGAAAATCGAATATATATATATATATATATATATATATATATATATAAGACAAGAGTGTGTGTGAGTGTGTGTGTGTGTGTGTGTGTGTGTGTGTGTGTCTGTTTATCTGCCTGTATGTCTGTATTTTTTTTCAGCCCTTTTATTTTAGTGTTTTGCATCGAGTTTGGCTCAAAGTAGGTATAATTGTAGATCTTATTCTCAGCCATGCTACCATTTACTCAGAGGACTTGTTTACCTTCAAAATTCAGTTTACGACGAACAAACTTATTTGATATCGATACCAGGAAATCAAAATTTGACTTACATCCATTAATTCTTCTTTCAGTCTACGGTTTCACTTTATTGCTTTTTAGTCTTTCGTGCTAACATAAAAGAGTCTGATCTCCAGGATCATGTATTCGTTTTAAAGCTTTTATTGCACACGAGCAATGCCGGGGTATACAGCTAGTATATATATATATATATATATATATATATATATATATATATATATATAAAGAAGAATTTCACGATTTATATGTGGGCTTATATCGTCTTTTGTCTTTTATTTGTTTTGTGTGCGAACCCGCTCCCCAATTTGTAAAAATATTTCTGATATATATATATATATATATATATATATATATATATATATATATATATTGACTCCGAAACGGCTGAACCGATTTTCTTTAAAATTTACACAGTTCTACTATAAGCGTCTGCGAATGTTCGTAGCTAGGTTTTGTGTCGATAAATATCGAAAATTGATAATCGAAAAAATCGGGTTATAGAAGGAGTGGTCGGATTTTAATCAAATTTGATACACTTATAAACAAAGACATAAGAAACGATATTCAGAATTCTCAAGGTTTCAGGTCTTACAATCGTACAGAAAATCGATAATGTATATAAAAGGCAAGATGCTTGTGTGTGTGTCTGTTTATCTGCCTGTATGTCAGTATTTTTTCAGTCCTTTTATTTCAGTTTTTGTTTCGGGTTTGGCTCTAAATAGGTATCATTAGTCTCAGTCATGATATCATTTACTCACAGGACTTATCTAGCCTTCAAAATTCAGTTTACGTCGAAAAAATCTTATTTGATATCGATACCAGGAAATCAAAATTTGACTTACATCCATTCATTTTTCTTTCAGTCTACGGTTTCGCTTTAACTGGAAACAACTATTGCTTTTTAGTCTTTCGTGCCAACGTCCAAAGAGTCTGAGCTCCAGAACCATGGAGTAGTTTTAAAGCTTTCATTACACCCGAGCAACGCCGGGCTATAATGCTAGTAATTTGCAAATTTATATGTCGCCCAATGAAAATCTTTAGTCTTAAAATAATATTACAAATTAACCTAAAAGGTTAACCTTCTTGATGTTACTCTAGAAGTATTTTTTCATATATATTCAAATAGCTTTAAGTGGAATCAAGGAACTGCTAAAGTTTTTCGGATAGGTGAGCACCTAATGATTAAAAGAAAACATTAATTTTACACAAATTATTTTTCAGGACGTTGTTTTCCAACAAATTTCTGCTTTTTAGGCTGATCAAACATAAAATTTGAATTTATGATCAACACTGAATTGATACACTTATATATATATATATATATATATATATATATATATATAGGTTTCATTGAAAATGACAGATAATGTATTATCATTAAGTTTTTTTTATATAAATCTGGTCTCCATAAATATCTTGCCACAAATTTCACATGAAAATGGCTTCTCACCAGTATGTGAGATTCTATTGCGTTTCTTGTTGGCTGCCGAGTCATGTAATTTAAAAATTGTGTATTTGGGCAACAATCTCTCTTTGATACAGATTTCATTGAAAATGACACACAAGGTATCATCGTTAAGTTTTTGTTTTTGTTTTTGTTTTTACAAATCTGGTTTCCATGCAAATCTTGAGCCACATATTTAACATGAGAGTGTTGCCCAAATACACAATTTTTAAATTACATGTCCCGGCAGCCAACATAGAAAGCAATAGAATCTCACATGCGAACACATACTGGTGAGAAACATTACGAGGGAGAAGCCACTCAATATTTTGGCTCAAATAGTGATAATACCTTGTCTGTCATTTTCAATGAAACCTGTATAAAAGAGAGATTGTTGCCCAAAAACACAATATATATATATACGTATCGCTCATTCAGTAATGAATTTGAGCATGCTGGCTATTGAGCGTGTGTAATGATAATATATACGCTAAAATGTCTGCCTTCTTCTATCGACCGCCCATAGCCCAGAGGTAGAATCGCCAACTGACGCCAATTCGGTCGGGTTTTAATCCTGGGTTAAAAGCAATCGGAGTCTAACCGTACTGATGAGCTGTGATACAGCGAAACAGATCTGTCTGCAGATGACTATTTACGCTCTCACATCTGGATTGAGCACTCTGGAAGAATGGTAGACTTTGAAAATAGGTAGCTACTCTGGCACGTACGCATTGCTCATTCAGTCATAAATTAGAGCACTCTGGCTATTGGGCGTGTATAATGATAATATATACGCTAAAAAAGTCTGCCTTCTTCTACCGAGTTCCCATAGCCCAGAGCTAGAATCGCCGAATGACGCTACTTCGGTCGGGTTTCAATCCTGAGTTAAAAGCAATCGGAGTCTAACCGTAATGATGAGCTGTGATACAGCGAAACAGATCTGTCTGCGGATGACTATATATATATTGCTTATAAAATTTACTTCTGATGAGTTTTATCTTTTATAATTTCATTGGATTAAATTTGTTATAAACTCCTGATAAACGGAACGCGTCAGGAGTAAATATTTTCCACTTTGTCATGCATTTTCCCCAATACTCATTATGATATATAAGAATATATGCACTCATCTCATGTTTACCTTTATGTTATCCTTTTTGAAGACTTCTGAATCTACATGCCGGTAGATGTAATTTATACTGTTTAAAAGAATAAGAAATATTTTCAAAAACTAGTCCAGTTTAAATTAATAGAGAATAATATCGGATTTAAAATAAAATAAAATAGATCATTACCTGAGGAATTATTTTTTATATCTTTCTTTGCGTATATTTTCAAGAATAAAAATATCCTAATTTTTTTTTATTAATGAGTTAATATGTAGGAATCTATAATTGAATTAAAACTCAGAGGAGGAAGCACAAACATTTGCAAAATCTTTTTTCTAGTCTTTACTATGTGGCTCGAAACTCAACTGTTCAAATTCCAATTTGTGATATCCCCGTTTCCGTCTTTCAATATTTCCAAGTACTTAAATCATATCTCTAGTTGCCGATACACGGCTGGCGATGTTCCTTATCAATATTGATCGAGCAGAAAAAAGAATATCGTTTAATCTCAGACCAAACGGCCAACATTTGTGGTGAGCAGTGAGTTATGCATGCGGTTTTTGCAAGACAACCGGCCATCGCTGTGTTTTTGTTTCTTTTGTCATTGGTCTTGACGATAAAAAACAATCGACGAGGCAAAAAAAAAGAAAAGAAAAAGAAAAAGGATGAAAATAAAGACTTAAAATTCAAAATGGCTGAGGGCGGGGAATTCTCGACTCGAATCCAAAGCGACAGATGGCGTTTATTTTATGATTATCAAATTTTTTAATTAAAGAAAAAATGAAGAAGCTTTTCTCAAAAGGCATATCAACACAGAAGATGACGTCTCGTTATGATTACCCATTCAAATTTGCATATTTCGGGCCTCAAAACCCTTCGTTCTGAAAAGAGATTATCATTCACGTAGGCAATATACCCAAGTATTATGCTTAGTTAGCTAATCCTGTAGATCATCAATGCTCGTAATAAGGGAGATAGATTCTCACTGGGTGCCTTATAATTAAAACATTTAACTTTTCAGTGAAAAAATAAGATTTTCCGATGTTAATTTTATGATGAACGTTAATTGTTCAGTTAATGATTGTATAAGCTCAGGGCGAATTCTATGACAATAAAGTATCCCTTAGAAATTCCCCTTGTTCTTTTTCATGTGCCGTGTCCTTTAATGGCGTAGGCTATCATGGACTTCCATCTGATTCTGTTTCTTGTCGCTCTCAATATCTTTTTTTTTTGGTCTTTTTAATGTAATTTTTATTCTTTCTTTCTAATTTATTTTTCTTATTTTCTTTCTTTCTTTTATCATATAGGATATAAATCCGATATCATGTAACAGTTAGTCAGTCAGTTAAGTGCCATACGTGGTACACGCTTAGGCGATCATGTCTCTTTCGAGACATGACTGACTGGGCAGAAGATTATCCCGCAGTAGATTGCCATTGCTTTCTGCGGTAGACTGGTTATTTTACTCATAACTGGAAGGAATAGACGGATTAATACCTTTCCCAAGCGTATTTGCGCGTAAGTGAATACAATGAATTCAGCTGGAATTCGAATTTGGTATCTTTTCGAAACCTCGCTCCGCCATTCATCTGCTCAGACCTAACAAGTACGTCTCGCGCTCTTTTCCTTTTATCCGACCCATGCGAATTAACTTCTCCAAATACCCTTGAGAAAGGTATTATTCCGTCTCTTCCCTCCAGGTATGGCTCAAATAATAGGACAGATTAGGTTCTATAGCCTTGGCTGGCAACCAGTCTACCGAAAAAAGCGATGGCATCCTACTGTGGGATAATCTTCTGTCCAGTCAGTCATGTCTCTTTCAAGACATGATCGCCTAAGCGTGTATCACGTATGGCACTTAACTGACTGACTGTATAAAAAGATTAACTTTAACATGATATTTAGTAAAAGTAAAGGTGTAAAGCATAACAACGAAGAATGAGAAGACGAAGAGATAACTGGAATTTCAGTGGAATTCTTTAGATTCATTTATGAATTCATATCTTTCTTGGGAGAAGTGTAATTCTATCTGTTATATACTAAATTATGGGTTAAATAGTAACCCTATGATTTTCAGCAGCAAACAGTCTACCAGAGAAAGAAACAGGAAAATTTTCTGTCTGGTCAGTATTGAATCGAAAGAGACATGATTGACCAATCGTGTATCACATACGCTAATTGACTGACTGAAAAAGATAAAATCAAAGAACTCTTTGCAAATTATCCAATCTCCTATTCCTGCTCTCTATTTCGACTTGACGTAAAAAATCATTTCATTATATAAACATGACAATTTCGTTATATAAACATGATCATTTCGTTATATAACAAGCACAACGAATTCGCCGTTTTTCTTCCGGTTGAAATGTGCAATGTATAGCCTTGCAAATGTAGTATATATATATATATATATATATATATATATATATATATATATATATAGGAAAAAAACTATTAAAAAGCTGTAAGTTAAAATGTATTTTTTTACAGTATTTATTTATTTATTTCTATTATATATATATATAAAAATATATTTGATATTTCAGACGGACTAGGCCTTTCATCAGAAACAAATGATTTGAAAATTTAAACTCCGTCGCGAGATGTGCACATCACGTGATGTAGAAAGCAATAGACTTTGAATACACGTGATGTACACATCTCGCGACGGACGCTTCTAGTTTAAATTTTAAAATCATTTGTTTCCGATGAAAGGCCGAGGCCGGTCAGAAATATCAAATATATATATATATATATATATATATATATATATATATATATATATATATATATCGAATAAAGGAATAGGGTTGTTCCAACGAGAGTAATTAGTATAAAATGAAAAGTGTGAGAAGCCGTGAACGTTTTCTTTAATATATATATATATATATATATATATATATATATATATATTAAAGAAAACGTTCACGGCTTCTCACACTTTTTATTATATATATATATATATATATATATATATATAAATACTGGTAAAAAATACATTTTTAACTTTCAACTTTTTAGTAGTTTTTCTTATACATATTAAGACAGTATACGTGGATTATCACTATGCTATATATATATATATATATATATATATATATATATATATATATATATATGTTACGAACTGAAATATTACAGCTAGTGTTTGGAATAAATATTGTTTTTAATAGATGATTGGAAATTCTCAGTAAATAAATATCAATTCTCCTATCTCTTTGCTTCTTTCTTTCTTTCAATTGTTGCCACTTTTGTGTTTTTCTTTGTTTTTTATTCTTTCGTTTCTTTGCTGATTTCATTCTGTTTTTTCTTTCTTTCGTATACTGCGCATTTTTTTCTTTCTATTTCATTCACCAATTCTGCGTCCTCAGTCGTTCTTCGGAACCTTGTCCTCCCAATCGAAAAAATTTATTTTGCGAAGAGGCTTAAATGAAATTAAGTTTCTGTGGTGGCGTGAAAGCCCAGCTGTCGCTGACTGCCGGGTTGCATGACACGCAATCATGGGGGAAAAAACAAAAAAGCAAAAAGAGCTGATGCACCAAAGCGAAGGGATTCACAAAACAAACGGACGCTGACGGATTCGACGCAGAACCAAAAATGAGTGGATTGTCAAGAAATGTGCGCCCTAATGTTAATGAAGAGAATAAATATATTTATGATGCTATGTGCAAAAGTAGGGGGAGTGATATAGATGAGAAAGAGAAAGAGAATGTAAAAATAAACAAAAGCAAAAATGAAAAGAAAGATTAAATCTAAGACGAGGAAAAATGAGAAAGTACAGACAGAAAGAGAGAGAGAGAGAGAGAGAGAGAGAGAGAGAGAGAGAGAAAGAGAATGTTGTGCATATGCTACATAATAGAGAAGATTGCTCAATATCAGAGAGAGTATTTATAAATATTAACAATGTGATGATTAGAATGAACACTGCATGGTGAATGTTGATTTCACGCAGCATATAATATACGTGGGTCATACAATAATAAGATGAATTTTTCGGTGAAACGGCTTCTAATGCAGAGAGAAGCTTACTTTAAAAAAATTTCCTTTATTTCTTTTTTAAAGGGATTTAAATTTTTTTTGCAGATTGAAAAAAAGACTTTGAGATTTTTGGAGATTAACAAAGATGGTCAACCAAAAAGCATGCTCCAGAATTTAACAGAGATCAGTATCAAGTTTTTTGTAGCAAAGTGTGCAAACCAGTTCAAATTCATAGAAGAATGTCAACTGTGTATGGTGCTACATGTCTCAGGCAAAAATGTCTACAAGTGGGCTAAATTGTTTAAAGAAGGACGGAGCAATGTTGAGGACCAAGACAGGTCTGGGAGGCCTACAGAAGTGAGGTCTTCTGAGGTGATCGAATCAGTCAATGACCTCATTCAGTATGACAGAAGAGTGGCAGTGGATGACATTGCAAGGAGTTTGAGTCTATTTGTTGGGACAGCACACAAACTAGTCCATGATGACCTTGCCTACCCGAAGGTCAGCTCACACAGCAGCCCAAACGGTGCAGACCATCAACCAGCTGGGCGGGAACTGCTCCTTCATCCCCTTTACAGCCCAGACCTTGCTCTTTCAGTCTTTCACCTGTTTGGTCTCTTGAAAGCATTAACGAGAGGCACGAAGTTTGAAGGTGACGATCAAGTCAAAAGAGCTGTGAGTGACTGGCTGAGACATCAGTCCAAAGATTTTTACGCTGTAGGAATACAGTATCTTGTGCACAGATGGGAAAAGTGTGTGGCACTGCTGGGAGACTACGTTGAAAAATAAAAAAAAGTAAGCTTCTATCTGTATTAGAAGTTTTTATACTGAAAAATTCAAATTATTTATTGAATGACCATTGTACATTCATACATAACAATAAATGCAAAAAAAAAAAATAGACATTCACCGTTATAACACAATAAAAAAAACTTGCTCTTCAACAGCATGTATAAAATCCAAAGATGGATCAATCATATTGGAGAAAGAGGAAATACTAAAACGATGGAAAGAATATATAAAAGATCTTTTCCACGACAAGAAAGAGCAACCAATAATGTGGACGCGAAGATGTGGACGGACCAGAAATATTAAATCTGAAGTGGAATCTGCAATAGCCAAACTGAACAGAAACAAAGCAGAAGGACCAGACGGCATAGTCATAGAGCTGCTGATAGCTCTGGAAGAATTTGGCATAGAGAAAATTGCAGAAATAATAAATGAAATTTATAATAGTGGTGTCATACCAGATGACCTCAGCAAGTCAATCTTCATACCGCCGCCTAAGAAGCTACGAGCAAACTAGTGCGAATTCCACAGAACCATCAGTTTAATGAGCGATGTAACAAAACTGATCGTACGAATCCTGATGAATAGTTTCGGTGAAAAAGCAGAATCAGGCCAGAGATAGGGCAAGAACAGTGCGGGTTCACAAAAAAATACTGGAACAAGGAATGCCATATTTATGATTAGGATGCTCTTAGGGGAAGACAAATGATGAAGAACCTGTGCCTATGTTTTATTGATTATGCAAAGGCGTTTGAGAAAATACACCACAAAGAACTAATGGAGATTCTTGGCAGCCACGACATATTTGGGAAAGACCTAAGAGTAATCAAGAATCTCTACTGGCAGCAAACTGCCTGCATACGGACAGGCAACGAATTCAGCCATTATACTAAGATTGAAAGGGGCGTAAGACAAGGATGTGCTTTTTCACCGGATCTATTCAACTGGTACAGCGAGACTATTCTGAGAAACCTAGAAGTTATGCCAGGATTCGTCATCGGAGGCCACATTTTAAACAATATAAGGGACGCAGATTATGCAGTCCTGATAGCAGGTACAGAAAGGAAACTACAAGACATTCTACAGAAGGTGGCTGAAGAGAGTGACAAGAAAAGACTACAAATTAACTGCAAGAGAACCGAATGCATGGTTATCAGCAAAAATGGCAGCCCAAATTATAATTACAGGCGAGGGACTCTAAAATCAAACAGGTACAGAAATTTAAATACCTGGGAAGTGATCTAGCAGAAGACGGAAAATGCGACGATGAGATCCAAAGGCGAATTGGCATGGCGAAGGAAGCATTGCAGAAGTTGAGTAAAGTATAAAGACACATGACAATTTTACTAGAAACAAAGAGGAGAGTACTGGATTGCTATGTGATGTCGGTTCTTCAATATGGTAATGAATGTTGGACAATATCTTCGAAGATAAAGGAAAAACTTAAAGTATCTGAAATGTGGTTCTACAGAAGGATGCTGCGGATATCATGGACCGACCATGTGTACAATGACGAGGTTTTGGAAAGGATGGAGACAAAAAGGAAATTAATACTGAGCATCAGGAAGAGACAACTAAAGTTCCTGGGACAGGCAATGAGGAAGGAGGGCTTGGAGAACCTGTTACTAACAGGGCCAGATAGAGGGGAAAAGAATCAGAGGAAAGCAGTGGATAACATATTTGAAGGAACTGATCAGGTGGATGGCGGAACGAGAGTTGCGTGGTGCAACAGGAGAAAGCGTGCTAAGAGCCACCAGGGACAGGGAGACGGGAAAAGCCATGATTACCTACGTCCTGAAAGGACATGGCATATAAAAGAAGAAGAAATATCTATCTATCTATCTATCTATCTATCTATCTATCTATCTATCTATTTGATTTTCTTTTGAGTAAACTGTCTTGTATCACTATATTATGTTCTTTTCTTATCTAGCTATATAATTAATCTCTGTCCATTTCTTCATATTAATATATATATATATATATATATATATATATATATATATATATATATATATATGCTATTTATTGTGTTATATATATATATATATATACATATATATATTACAGAAATTAGCGAAGATTAAAGAAACTGGTTATAAACAACCGACGATTTGAAATGAGTTGTTTGAAATATACATATATAAATCACAATAAATATCACAAGAGATATATAAAAAATTGTGTTATAATTGCTTGATTTAACTGTTTAAACTGGTGGTCATTCGTGGTTGAGAGGTCTAAAACGAGCTAGATCAATAGGTGGCTTCCCCTATGTGGAGAGGGCACGCAGGCTCGAACCCTGCCGAATGCCACATATTTTCGTAACAAAAATCTATCGTAAAATAATCAGGCTGGTAGAAGGAAATATTTGTTTGATCATAAAACAGAATATCTACTTAAATTCGAGAATCGCTCAAAAATAATGTTTAAACAAATCATTTCAAATTGTCGGTTGTATAAAGACGATCTCATTAATCTTCGTTAATTTCCGTAAAATGTTTACGTTTGTTGACATTACGATACATTTCAGTGAAGTTATTTTTATTTACGGTTAATCGTAAATTGTGTTATATAGGCTTGATTTAACTTCGTTTAGACTGTTGGTCATTCGTTGTCGAGAGGTCTAAGACGCGGCAGATCAATTGGTGGCTTCTCCTATGTGGATAGATGTGGCAGGTTCGAATTTTGCCGGATGGCACATATTTTCGTACAAATATATATATATATATATATATATATATATATATATATATATATATATATATATATATATATATATATACCTATTCATTGTGCTCTCTCTATATATATTTATGTACATATATATACACATAGATATAGATATGTATATAATGTAAACTATGTATATATATATATATATATATATATATATATATATATATATATAGTTTACACCATTTAAATGAATGTCTCTTTCACGCAACAAATAATATTGATCCATATAAAACAATAAATACTAAAAACAAATTCACCTTTATAGGACAACAAATAAATATATTGTGTGTGCATTTATATTTTAACTATAAATTAAATTACAAATTAGATGAAAATATACTAAATTATTAGTAAATACTAATATATCTACAACAGATCCTAGCAAAAAAATTAAATTAATCATATAATACTCAAAATCTAGTAAATTCGACCCAATTATTCGCAATTCTTTTTCCCCGGTTAGCGTTTTGCAAAAGACGAACATAGTTTACAAATTCAAGTGCCCTTTGGGAAGTTGTATCTCCAACTGGTTAAATAATATTTATGTTGGTCACGCAACAAACTCGCTTTCACGATGCTTGACACTACACTTGAACGATAATTCTAATATTTGGAGACATTTAAAACAACGTGCCTGACCACATACACAATTCCTATTTGAAAACACAACTATACTTAAACATGAAAACAATAAACAAAAACTAAAATTTCTCGAAGATCTATACATAAAACAGTTGAAACCTAACCTGAACAAGATAAATTAGGAAATCTCCACAAATATCCTTAAATGCTTATAATTAATAACAGAAGCCATTGGTTTATTCGAATGGCTTCCCATAGTTAATATTTCTTGTTTTCACTCTCGCTTGGTCATGTGTGACGTAAAAAGCTGTGATGCGACTTTCGCTTCCAACGTCTTTGTTGTTGCTTGGGAGTCTTTCATGTAAACAGAAACATTTTGTCATTATCGTTTGTCCGTGTTTATCATATATAATGCAATTTGATATCATTAAAATGCTTTATGTAAGCCGAAAGCTTAGATTGGATTATTAAAAAATTATGTATCAATATTGTAATTTTCTTTCTTCATTTAATGGTAATGCTATTAAGCTTATCAGAGAATATGAAAAAAATTTACATAAAATAAATAGACGAAAATTGTCTGTATTATTTAATGAAACATGCTTTAATATATATATATAGCACAGTAAATAGCACAATATATAAATATAACCGGGTATTGAACTCACAACTATTTAGGTTAAGTCACTAGATTCAACCAACGCTTTTATCCACTATCCTTTTTCTGATTTCAGCGCATATATTGTTTAGACCTCTAAACCTAATGCCAGATTAGCATTTTCTTTACCAGAGCTCATATTTTAAAATTTTGTTATTATTGTTTTTTCTCTAGCACTACGTATTACTGATTCCCATATTGTATTTATTTCTATGCTTGACCGGTTTACGGAAGTATTGTGGCGTAGGATATGCTCTGATTCGTACTTCATAAGTAAATATGACAACAAAAATGAAGACAACATACTGAACAATGTAAACAGTGTAAATAATTACAATATCTTACGTCAGAAACCTATATATATATATATATATATATATATATATATATATTTATTTGTATCATGGGTAAATTTTAAAAAATATATTTTTTACAATGATATTCACGCTGTACTAGGCCCAAGAGCCACACCTGGTAGAGATCCACATATTAAGTAGCAGAATTTATGGGTCTACGTCGAGATGATAAACGACAATCCCGATATTGAATAGGATCAAATAGTCATCATCGGAGAAGCATCTGCTTGGAAGTCGGCTCTGTAACGCAGCCATTCGTTTAAAGATGCTGCCCGAGTAGAACCTACCGAAAGGAATGTAGGTAGTTACCTGCAATATGCGGGGCATGTTGAATCTTACCCCTAAAGGTTAGAACTGGTAGAACTAAGAAATGTAGTGCCTACTGAACACTTTTCATGGAAATAACAACAGAGTAGCAAAAGGCCTGCGAATTTTCTTCTGTCGGAAAGGGTTTGAAAGGTGGAAAATTTCGCCACTCACAAGGAGACAGAAACGCTTTCAAACCCTATCGAGACAGGAAAGTGAAGACTGGACAATATCTGTTCATATAACGGAGCAGTAATCCATTTTCGGTTTGATTTAGCATTTATAAAGATGATCGCAGAGGGTTTCGATTACTTACAAAAGCTGTACACGGAAGAGACCATTTTTGATGGTATTTTAAGCGTTCGATTGCATATACAAGTTCAACGGGAAATCTTGGCTGAGTTAAAATCCCAATAAGCGCTCAAGGCTTTGATCCTCCTCTAGGGAACAAACGTTTAACCGTGACCAAGTAAAAGTCAGGGTCTGCTAGATAATGATGAAACGTCACTAGTTAGGTCTTCGAGACATTGAATATAATCAGCCAATTCATCTGACATGGGCAACAGGTGTCAACTGACCGTTATCTAGCAACTGTTAGCACCAACGGCGTAAAGCGGACACATTTTCCCAAATTTGTCCCTTGCCCGGAAAGGAACGATATGATCAGCAGGTGTTTCTGGACAGTTTCCCTGCAACTGTTCACAACAAAGAAAACGTTACTTTAGGAACATGGAACGTCAGGACGCGGAGCAACCCCGGTCAACTTGAGAGTGTCAAGCAGGAAATGAGCAGATTGAACATCAAATTTCTGGGCATATGTGAAACTAAATGGCCAAACAATGGAGACTTCAGCAGCGACAACCACAGGATCATATATACAGGAGGTAAAAATAACTAAAAGCGAGTTTGCTTAATACTTGACGAAGAAATGAAGAAATCTGTTCTGGCATACTACCAGGTCTCTGATAGCGTTCTCTTGGTCGAACTTAAAGGGAAACCTTTTAACATAAAGATTATAGTAGTCTACGCACCAACAATGCAAAGCACTGAGGAAGAAATATAATCTTTATACTCCACTCTTGACAATGGCAAGGCTCAGTGTAAAATCCAAGAAATTAGAACCACCTTGGGAGACTTGAATGCCAAAGTAGGCAAGGAGAGCAAAGGGGAGACACCTGGAAATTTTAGATTAAGAATCCGCAACGACCGGGGTGAAGGATGGTCCAAGTGGTGTAAGGCGATTGACCAGGTGATAAATAACAACTGGTTTCAAGAACACCCAAGGCGTTTATGGACATGGAGCAATCTCAGGAAGCGACACAAAAAACTAAATCGATAATTATATAACCATAAACAAAAGATTCAGAAACACAGTGGTCCAATGCAAAACCTATCCAAGTACCGACTGTGGAAACGACCACCTTCCAGTTATCTCCAAACTAAGGGTGAAACCTAGGAGACTAAAGAATCCTAGGACAATACCCAGACTGCAATACAACACGCTTCTGAATTAACTAAACCTGCAGAAAACATATACTGACAGTGAGAGAAGCAAATACAAAGAACAAATGGGAAATGGAAATTCGAAATGGGAAGAACTATTGGCATCGACAACCAACATTTTTCTTGAGAAAATCAAATGCAGAAAAAAATGGATGACTGATGAGATTCTTGTCATGATTCAAAGAAGACAGAAAACGATTGCAAGACATGGAAATAAATACAAGATACTACAAACGGAAATAAGGACAAAGTGCAGACAGGCTAATGAGAAATGGCTCAACAACAAATGTACCGATGTAGAGAGACTGGGCAAGACTAATAAGGAGGAAATGCATAAAGAAATACGGGAACTGACAGGAAAAGAACATGTTCCTCAGAAGGATATATAAAATCTAAGGATGAACTGATCATATTGGAGAAAGAAAAAAATACTTCAGCGATGGGAAGAATATACAGAAGATATCTTCCACGACAAGAGAGAGAGAGACAGAGAGACAGAGAGACAGAGAGAGAGACAGAGAGAGAGACAGAGAGAGATAGAGAGAGAGAGAGCAACTGATGCTAAACAAAGATGCTGACGGACCGAAAATACCAAAATCCGAAGTGAAAACTGTAATGGCTAAACTGAATAGGAACAAATCAGCTGGATCAGACGGCATTATAATAGAGATATTGACAGCCTTAGAAGATTTCAACATAGAGAAAATGTTGAAAATAATAAATGAAATCTACAACAGATAGATTTTTATTTTTGAAGTATGTACTTTGGCAGCTCATATATAATAAGAAACGATGGTTGGACCGAGAATCGAAACTTGGGAGTCACCTACATTTGGTTTTGTATCACTAGCCTCCAACGACTACAAATATTTATTTTAGGAAACAAACACATATATTCTTACATAATATTTGCGAGTCAGAACGCCTAAGTTAGTTGCGAATATTAGTATACAATGAGTATCGTACACCTCGTGTATATAGGAGAGCAAATCAGACAAAAATAGTTATGAATTCATGGGGTAAAAACAACAGGAAGGCGTTGACGTGCGGCACCAAGTAATGCATGATGACATGGGCTACCGTAAAATTGGTGCTCATTGTGTAAATAAACAAGAAAGACGTGCCGATGTGCCTTCTTGAGCAACTGAAAAACTACTTTTCGGAAACGATGACTGAACTATAACAGAAGAGCATCTCTACGAAGTAAAAGGTTTACGGCCATATAACATGAAAACACCGGTTCCTGTACGATCAGCAAATTTAAACAACATTTAGCCTGGTGAATATCTAGATTGGTGACCCCTTCGGAATACCAGATACTGTAAGTTTATTTGTGCGAGTGCTATAATGGATAAAGGTCCGAAATTTGTAATCAGAGAGGCGAGTTCAAATATCGTTTGGATTCGCTATATTCACTTATGAACAAATAACCTAAGGAAAAATATGAATTTAGCTCTTGTGTTTCTAGTTGTGGAATTGGGTTCATTTTGTTTTACGGTATATCAAAATCTCAATTTTAATGCCGATAAGATTTTTAGGATAGCTTTGTATGAATAGAATATGTATTCTTTGTAGAAAATTAGTTTGTATGTTAAGTTTTATTGACATATTTTTTAAGGAGTGTTTTGTCAAGAATCAAATATTTGTTGGTGACAGGTTAGGACTCTATTCATCGGGGAAGCGTCGTCTTAGAAGTGGGGTCTATAAAGGAGCCGTTCGTTTAAAGATGATGCTTAGACAAGGAAATGCGGCTAGTTAAATGTAATGTGCCTGGCATGGTGAGTCTTGACCGTTACGGTTAGAACTGGTGAAATTAATGAATGTAGTGCCTCTGAACAACAATACATTTTTTCAAAAATGTATTGCTGGTAATATTTATTTAATTTTTTCGAAAATGAATTGCTAGTAATATATATATATATATATATATATATATATATATATTTCAAGAAGTAGTAGGAGGATTTGAACAATTATTAAGTAAATCATCGAGCTTTATATTCGACCTCAACGGAATGCAGGAAGCACTGGACAGCCGTTTCGTCCTATATTTGGAACTCCATCAGCAGTGCACATCCACTACAGGGAATCGAACCCGGACAAGTCTTGGTTATTAGCTGATGTTATACCGACTGCACCACGAGCCTGGCGACGAAGAGGTAACGGAGTGGAAAACCGACGAGTGCGCTCCTCACGAATTCCGTGGTGGAACTAATCCAAACTCTAACTGCCCACTTAGGATAGTGCCTCCCCAAGCAACGACTTCCGCAGCCAAGCCGCTAAATCCATAGCGTGTTTCGTGGTTAGACACAGAGATATAATTCAAGAAGTAATGGAGGATGGCTCATTGTTAATCATCGAGCTTTATATTTGACCTCAACAGAATGCAGGAAGCACTGGACGACCGTTTCGTCCTGTTTCAGGACTCATCAGCAGTGCGGCATCCACTACCAAGGAATCCGAACCCGGACAGTCTTGGTTATTAAGCTGATGTTATACCGACTGCACCACGGGCCCTGGCGACGAAGAGGTAACGAATTAAGCTCGACGAAGTGCGCCGCTCCTCACGAATTCCGTGGTGGAACTAATCCAAGCTCCTTTACCCATAGGATAAATTGCCTCCCCAAGCAACGACTTCCGCAGCTGACCGCTAAATCCATAGCGTGTTTCGTGGATTGAAGCACAGAGATATAATTCAAGAAACAGTAGGAGGATTTGAACAATTATTAAGTAAATCATCGAGCTTTATGTTTGACCTCAACAGAATGCAGGAAGCACTGGACGGCCGTTTCGTCCTATGTTGGGACTCATCAGCAGTGCGCATCCTACCAGGAATCGAACGGACAGTGCTAAGTTTATTAGGCGATGTTATACCGACTACCCACGGGCCCTGGCGACGAAGAGGTAACAATTAAGCTCGACGAAGTGCGCCGCCCTCACGAATTCGTGGTGGAACTAATCCGCTCGCTACCCCATGGGATAGTGCCTCCCAAGCAACGACTTCCGCAACCAAGCCGCTAAATCCATAGCGTGTTTCGTGTGGTTGAAGCACAGAGATATAATTCAGAAAGTAGTAGGAGGATTTGAACAATTATTAAGTAAATCAGCTCGAGCTTTATATTCGACCTCAACAGAATGCGAGGAAGCACTGGACGGCCGTTTCGTCCTATATTTGGGACTCATCGAGTGCGCATCCACTGCAGGGAGATCGGACCCGGAATATGGTGTTGGTTGCATTCCCTTGCCGTACTCTGTGCTTCAACCACGAAACTTGTGATTTAGCGGCTTAATTGCAGTACTCCTATGGGCAAAGTGAATTAGTTCGTGAATCCTTCGTCGACTAATTCATTGCCTCTTCGTCATAGCCTCAACCTCAGCTTAATAACAAGACTGTCCGAATTCAATTCCCTGTAGTGGATGCGCACTATAATGAGTCTAGTATAGACGAGCAGCCGTCCATTCTGTTGGGGTCGGATAAGCTCGATGATTTCCATAATGGTAAGTCTCCACACACTTCTTGAATTATATCTCACATACACGAAGCTGCGCGTAGTTGCTTGTCATTGGGCTGGAAGCTCGCCAAGCAATGCCAGTCGGTATAACGTCGGCTGGTTCATGCCCACGGACAACAGCCGTCAACATCCTGTAAGCTCGACACCAATATATATATATATATATATATCCGCAGACAGATCTGATTCGCTGTATCACAGCTCATCAGTACGGTTAGACAGCCGATTGCCTTTTACCCAGGATTGAAACCCGACCAGGATTGAAACCTGCCCGTAGCTCAGAGGTAGAATCGTCGACTGACGCCAATTCGGACGGGTTTCAATTCTGGGTAAAAGGCAATCGGCTGTCTAATCGTACTGATAAGCTGTGATACAGTGAAACAGATCTGTCTACGGATGACTATTTACGCTCTCACACTCTGGAAGAATGATGGACTTTGAAAAACAGTAGCTACTCTGACATCTACGCATCGTTCATTCAGCAGTGAATTAGAACACTCTCAGCTGTTGGGTGTGCATAATGATAATATACACGCTAAAAAGTTTGTCTCCTTCTACCGAGCGCCCGTAGCTCAGAGGTAGAAAGCTTTCTATTTCTTTCCACACCATCTGATGAGACATTGTAATTTCAATGTGGAAACAAAATGTACATTGTATAGTGGATACAAATTTGTGCATGTTCTAAACTATAGTTTATAATATACATACATATATATATATATATATATATTCAAAAATAAACTGCTGGTAATATATTTGTATCCAATAATGTATTGCTGGTAGTTTTACGATAAAAATCTATTTTTACACGTTTATAATATTTTGACCCCAATTTGGAAATCAAATGAATCGATCAATCGACCACTGAGTCCAAACACTGCTTATCCCAGTGATTAATATATAACAAATGACCAAATTCACAAACCAATGCTTTAATCTTCTAGGCTACAGCATCACTGGAAAAGAAATTTGTAGTAACAACAGCAAAGATCTAAAGAATGATTTGCATGTAAATAATTTGAATAATTATCGAAATGTTAAAACTTTGCAGAAAAAGAAAAAGTCTTGCGCTATCCATCAGACAAAAGAGGAAGAGCAGACAAGTTAGAAACAAATAAAAACAATTAAGGCCCATACCTAAATACAATGCAATATAATTAATAATATAGAAATTTGCGCCAGTAAAAAACTGACTTAAAATTGAAATGGAATAAAAACGAAGCAAAAACACGAGGACTTCACCATGACATCTTGACAGAGAGACAAACTTACCTTCAGGGGGATTTCAAGAGATATTCGGACGGACTAGCTACAGTTCTATCAAACTTCTGAAGTTCGTTGTTTGAGTCCCAGCCAAAAGCAAGTGGCTGTGTCTAGCCACACAGATGAGCTGCGAAACAGGCTTGTATGTGAATGACTAATATATATATATATATTATGCTCTCGTTACGATTGAGTAATCTAGAGAAAAACATTTCAAAAACAGTTTCTAATTCTGCTATATGCGTGACTCTTCAGAAATGAATTGAGTTCTTTCGGTGACTGGAGTGTGTATACACTGCTTATATACAACACGTTAAAATTTCCCTTCTCTGATTCCATGCGTCGATGGCTTAGGGAGTAGCGACTGACACCAAATTGGTTGAGTTTCGATCCCGGCCCGAAGCTGTGATACAGCGTAACAGGCTTGTATCTGGATGCCTAATATATATATATAACTATATATATATATATATAGTTTTAATGCAAAACTTTAACTGAGCAGATGCATGCTGACTTAAAGGTTTTGTGAGAATATTGGGGCTGTTTTTTCACCCCGATGAGTGAATATCCTCACGTAACTTTGAAATCGGCATGAATCTCCTCAGTAAAGTTACAAATTCTTTGCACTAAAATTATCAACGCTATCTCTTTACTCCAAGATCGAGCACTTTACGACCTGATTATCAAAATGCCTTTAATCAGTAAACCCACTTAAAAGACATCAATCTTAGCGTCAAAATGTATCACAACTCGATTCTCTCTCTCCCTCTTTATATATATATATATATATATATATATATATATATATAGAGAGAGAGAGAGAGAGAGAGAGAGAAAGAGAGAGAGAAACTTAATACAGAGGTTTCTAATTAACGCCCTACCTCTATCTAGATATCGAGCACGTTAAGACAAAACCTGTTTGCTCCCTAAAATGCTTTTCTATTATTAAACTACTGAAAATATGATAATTTTTGCACTAATCATCATTGAATTTAACAATATATATATATATATATATATATATATATATATATATATATATATATATAGTGTTGAACTGTGCGTGTTGCCCAAATTGTTGTTTTTCAGTAGTTTACTGATAAAAAGATAGTTTGGCAAGCAGGTTTTTGTTGTAAAGTGCTCGATATCAAGATAGAGACAGAGTGTTGATAAGAACTATGTGGATGACTTTGTCATTTAACTGAGCAGATTTATGCCAATTTTGATGGTTTGTGATGTTCTCACTTTTCAGGGGCTTTTCTTTATCTGCTGTTGTTTTAAATGTTTTGTCAGTTATATGGAGTTTGGTGGAATTTAGTATCTTTGTATGTCAGTTGTTTTACAGATTGTTTTTTGCTATTGATTGTTTTGTCGTCTATTGCCCTCTTTCTAGTATTTTTTATTGTTTGAAGATGGTTAATTATATTTTATTGTTTTTATTGTATTATTCTTTAGGGCGCTTGATTGTAAAAAAATATCTTCCCTATATTAGTTATATATACATATTTTAAAATAAAACTTAGAAAATCACATGTGTCATATGATCATTTCTGCGAAGTAAACTCGCTTCGTCAGCAACTATTTGTTATGGAAAATTCGAAAATAAATTCATACACCGGTATTTCACTTAAAAAGAATGAAAGGAAATAAATAAGAAAGAACAGTGGGAGGGGAAGTTAAACAAGTGAGCGTAGATTATGTTAGAAGAAAGGCGTCTAGACTTTGTTAAAGAGGGTAGGTTGGAGGGAAGGAAAATAGATAGATGGTGAAATGGATTCAAACTTTGAAAAGAACATTTAAAGAGTGCATATTTGTGAAGAAAGAATAAAATTAGCGTGTCACAGGAACAAAGTAGGCAAAAGAGAAACAGAAAATTAGGGGAAAAATGGAAAAAGGGGAGATAGGGAAAAAATTTTAGTAGAGAGAGAGAGAGAAAAAAGGAAGAATAAAAAAAAGAGAGAAAGAAACGAAACGTATATTGAATAAGCAGCCGTGACAATTTTAGCCAAGGAGAGTGGAAAGAAAGGTACAGATACATAAAAAAGAAAGATAATATTGCATAATATTCGGCTTTGTCAAAAGTTTTTTAAACATTTTAATGTTTAAAATAATATCTTCTGACTATAGTTTATATCAAATTTATTTACTTTAAAATCTACCACAGTAATAAAAGAGAAGAACGGAAAAAAAATATTATATTGGTAGGGGGTATAAATAAATTTATTTTTAAATGTGTGAAAAATATAAAAAGTATATAAAAAAGAAAAATACGTCAGAAACAACAGGTAAATGTTATAAGAAATCATAAAGCTATTCATAGCTTTAATGTAGGCAATATTTACTTTTAATCGGTTTTAATATATCAATAAAACATATGATATTGGTAAAGTACTAAATTGACAATTTCAAAAATTTAAATATATATATATATATATATATATATATATATATATATATTATTTATTCATAAATTATAACATGGATATGTAACAATATCACTACAAAAGTAGCCATTTCGTTTCAACACTTTTGTGTCTTGTCAAGTGATGTGATGGTTCTTAAATCTTATATTATTAGTTCTACTTTTGTATTGAGCACTTTTTTAAAAATACTGTTTCTTTGGACAAGGAATATTATTCCAACAATACTTGCATATATATATATATTGCTCTAAAAAGAAAAGACGTCATACTTATCCCAAAACCCGAGGAACCTTCGTTGGCAAAAATTATGAAAAGAGCTGAACGAAGACAATATCAATAATAATTTTCATAATTTTTGCCAACGAAGCCCTTGAAAAAGTGTTGGCCGAAAGGTTCCTCGGGTTTTGGGATAAGTATGACGTCTTTTCTTTTTAGAGCAATTTGTGATTTCACACACACACACACACACACATATATATATATATACAAATAAATATCTATATGTAAAAACAAATATCAAAATAAAATTATATATAAGTTTAAAATTAACTCATAAAAATTTATAAAAATATAATAAACTAACATATATTGTAGTAAAAATACACACGTAAGAATATATCCTCACATACATCCACACATCCACACCGAATACCATACACATATTAGCGTATATATACACACGTGCCTGCACACACATATATACATACACACACATATACACTAACACACACACACACACACACACACATATATATATATATATATATATATATATATATATCCATTCCATCCACCCTCAAAATATTGGGAAAGGGATGTTTGGAATCTTAAATTGGGGTTACAAAAGAGTGTTTGCGAGTATAGTATTGCTGTTTATATTGTCCGTCAGAAATACTAATGTAAATTTAGTAATTCTTCTTGTTATTTGTTGGAGAGATTTGGGTTCGGTAGATTACCTGGGTAGGTCTACATTTGCCTTCCACAGGATAGTTGTTAACGGACCTACAATTGCAAGATTTAAAATACCTGTTTTAGTTTCAGTATTTGATTATTATCTGAATTGATAATACTGCCAATATTGTGAGTGCAGGAGTAGCTAATTTTAAGAGTATTTCTATTGAAGATCATGTGTAGAATATTGTTGGTATTGAAATGTTTACTTATTAGTTTAATCAAATATTTTCCTACATTAATAATAGATAATCTACAGAATGAGTGTGGCTTAAACTATTTTACTTTGCTTTTTATACGCTTATTTTTAGCACTTGATAGTTCAGAAGTAATAACAGGATTTTCGTTTACCAATTTATTTTTCAAACCACTCTCATGAAGAGCCTTCCCTATAATTGTTTATTTTCATTGAAAATCTTGAGGTTAAAAGATAACCGGTTAATCCTAGTGTTAATAATGATGGGTATTTGCTTTATAATAGTATTAGGGTGGATGGAATGGATATTGTTATATCTGGGGTTATTTTGTCTTTGAGATGTGGTTGGTAGGAGACGTCATTCCGATAAGGGTTATGTCTAAATAGTTAAAAATTTCTCATTAAAGAAAATTTCAATTTTAAAGCCAATGGATTTAAAGGATCTAATGATTTTTTTATGGATTCTCTTAGTTAAGGGTTCATTTCTGTTAAGAATGATCATATGGACATCCTCTTAATATAAACTAATTTAAGAGCCTAAAAATCTACTTAAGATATCCAATATGTAAATTCCTACAAGATCAGCGACCCCAGCTGAATCCTATGCTCCCTTAGAGACATCAAACTGTCATAGAGATCTTTTGTCTTGGTGGAATCATTGAGAGTAAAAATTGATTTTCTAGCAGCTAAAATAATTTTACTTTCTCTATATGTGATATCTACGCGATTTTTTGCAAAGATTATGCAATTATCTAGGAGGTCTTTGAAGATTAATAAAATCAAATTTAAGGAAGGTGGATTTGGATTTTTCTTTAATTTTGTTGAACCAATTTGTGGTATCGAAAGAGTCATTTCAGAGATTGGGGTAGAGTTTGGATCGTAATTTCACAATCATTCTTTTTAAAATTACTCTAGAGACTAGCCCTAAATCGTTTAGTGGGATTAATTAACTTAGATGGTAATTTACTTTGAAAATTGGGTTTATGATCCTTAAATAAACTTTAGGCGTCCTTAGTGAAAACCCTTTCCATCATATCAGCAATATTTAAATCCCAGGCGAACTTGGTTGTATCCATGTCTATATCAGATATTGTATTGTTAGCTCTACCCATTATATAATTGCTGGTAATTTTGTTTTTAAGAAGATTAATGTAGTGTGATGTTTCGCACTCGTAGATATTGTTTGATTAATCAGATTTAATTCAAGGATCTCTGGGGTTTCTTAAAGTTCTAATGTTATGTTTTAATAAATTCTGGAAGTGGTTAGATGACTTCCGTAATTTGAATTTCTGAATTAAATTGAAAAGGTCCTTCTTGAAAGAGTCCAGGAATTTACAAATACTGTTGTCCGTTGAGTCTTGAGTTTGTTACTACTATTCGTGTTTCTCTGCTTTCATGCATAAACACATATTGATACTTCTGCGTTTATCTGAATATTTGTATAGATTTTTATTTGAATATTGTGATATTTTTAAGTGTGCGAATATTTACTAAACTCTAAGTTAGTTGGAAGCATATGCTAAGTCAGTTGTCTGAAGAATTGTATGAAACTTCTCCTATATAAAGATAAATGATTAGACGTTATCACGTCATAAAAGTCCTAGGATAGACCGTTGAAATAGAACCTTACTGGGCCCTGACGATCCCTATGGGCGACCAACCCGGGTGTAACAGTTTTTTCTTTTTCATTTCTAGTTGACACTTGCGTAATGCATGCTTTCTTTATTATTTTCTCGAATGTCCAAATAGCAATACATACTTTTAAAATAAATAAAAAAGTATGTCGTCTATTTCGAACGCTGATATTCATAAAAACATAGATATATGTATATAGATAAAGATATATAGCGTGAGTGGAAGGATAAACTAAAAGTGAATGCTTTATCGTGAGGAAGGAAGAATGTATATTGAAACTGATCAGGTAAATTAAAACGACTCTCATGATGGCAGCAAGCAAAAGAAGGCGACTGGAATAACGAAAAAGTTTCGAAATAGCCGCTTCATTGGTATCCTTTCCAGCTGGTCTTCATGTAGCGATCAGAAACGAAAAATAAATAAATAAATAAATAAATAAACGGGCACTCGCTTGCGTTCGGCATGAAATTACGAGCGAAGTGGTTTCTGAAATAGAGCCTGATTTTTCGGCTTAGTCGCAGGAAATTGCCTGTGAAAATTGAAAGCAGTTGCAAGAGAACATTCTTGCAAATGTTCCTCTTCAGGAAGCCATAGTGCAGTAGAAAATTTCGTGTTCGCAACTCACCGGAAAAATGGCCGATAGTTAGTCGTTGAGGCGAGCAAAACTTTACAGGTTTGACAATTAATAACTCTTCGCACCAATCTCAATTTTATTCGACGCTGCTGC
The DNA here is from genome assembly GCA_037127315.1 of Ascarosepion bandense. Taxonomy (NCBI): domain Eukaryota; kingdom Metazoa; phylum Mollusca; class Cephalopoda; order Sepiida; family Sepiidae; genus Ascarosepion; species Ascarosepion bandense. The sequence continues at coordinate 9,147,150 of JBBBDQ010000284.1, read as the reverse complement.
ATAAAGACCGTTTTCGATGTATATTGCATTGTATGCACGCGTTTTTGTTATGTATACTTTAATTTCGTTTTTAATTTATCTGTCTCTCTGTCTATCTATGTATCTTTGCCAGTTTCTATCTATCTATCTATCTATCTATCTATCTATCTCATCTCAGTCTGACTCTATCTATCTATCTATCTATCTATCTATCTATCTCATCTATCTCAGTCTGACTCTATCTATCTATCTATCTATCTATCTATCTATCTCAATCTGTTCTTATCTATCTATCTATCTCAATCTGTTCATTATCTATCTATCTATCTATCTATCTATCTATCTATCTATCTATCTCAGTCTGTACATATCTATCTATCTATCTATCTATCTATCTATCTCAGTCTGTACATATCTATCTATCTATCTATCTATCTATCTCAATCTGTTCATATCTATCTCAATCTGTTAATTATCTATCTATCTATCTATCTATCTATCTATCTATCTCAATCTGTTCATATCTATCTCAATCTGTTCATTATCTATCTATCTATCTATCTATCTATCTATCTATCTATCTCAATCTGTTCATATCTATCTATCTCAAACTGTTCATTATCTATCTATCTATCTATCTATCTATCTATCTCAGTCTGTACATATCTATCTATCTATCTATCTATCTATCTATCTATCTATCTATCAGTGCGATGCCGGTAGACATGCATGCATGCGCAATAATATTTAGTTTGTGCCTGATGTATATCTTTATATAGTTATCAGATATAATAATGTATCATATAAAAAATTGCACAAATATGTATATATATATATATATATATATATATATATATATATATATATATATACAGGCATCTATACATATATAGATACGTGAATACATACATTCATAAGCAAAGGCTGTCTACCGCATCCCAAGTACAAACAGCAAACCCATCCCTGTAAAATCGCCTGTTAAGGCAGGCACATTTTTAAATACCCAAACATCTGTGCTTTTATCAGAAAGTATGCTGTGTGAAACTTTTGGGAGATAGCGAATCATCTAGCAGGATAGACATTTTGTACGCGGCGAGTGCGATCATACCCTCGGTCAAGATGGCTCCTGATTTCTCGCTTACACAGCATTCGACGGTTTCATAAGAGTTCCGTCGACACAATTTCAATCATAACACTTGGATCAACCAAGTGGGTCGTTTACAGACATTCTAAAGATGCCGCACGTAATGAGGGTCTCACAATAATGATAACTTTTTGATGAGAAAAGTCCCTTTTGATGAGAAATCGGTTATGATGATATTCGAAAACTTTAACCACTCAGCCGCTCCTCTTTATTATTACATACTTACAAATATATCAGCGGCACACCCCTAAATTTTGGAGTCTTATTGTTGTAGGATCTTTCGTTTTTCCATGATGATGGACTCGACTTAAGTATGCATATACTCCTGCCATAGTGAGATACGTCAGAACCGTAGGAGTACCGTAAGAGGTCCGTAAGTTACCGAGAGATACCAAAGTTACACAGAGAATACCGCGCTAGTAGTCATAGTAGCTCTGAGCTCCACTCAGACAGAATATTATTACACGGACATACTAATTTCCCCACGGCTTCACTACAAAGACTTGATATATATATTTATTACTAATCGTATTCTTGGACTACTAACCTACGTTCCAGTTTGTGTTATTGTGTTTAATATAACTTATTTTTCTATCTCAATATCTGTTTTGTTGGTTATTATTTTGTGCAGTTCCTCACCTGGAATCCACAACACTTATTTATTGCCAAGGAAACGTAACCCGTGTATGAAAAGTAACACATTTAGATACGGAATGCTTTGCTATTACAAAACCTTTTCTTCCTCAGCGCCAGTACGATTATTGGAAGTGGATTTTTGTCAGCGATGATGAAAGGTAAACTGGGATTCTCACTTACAACGCAGCGCCTAACTATGATCGCCTAACTAACTAACTAACTAACTAACTAACTAACTAACTAGTGTTTGGAACCCTCAGATGTTTCAATGAATGAAATAGGTGATTGTTCTTTTTCAAATAGAGATAATGATGGTTGCAAGTATGCTTCATATACAGTTTAATGTCAGATGTAATTTTGACAGATTACCGCAAAGCTCCAATCCCTACCAAACACTGCGGTCATACAACCACCACTCTTCTATGAAAAGAAGGCGTTAATTTCGTATCGATTGATGCTCCATGTACTGATTTTCAAAGTTCGGCTTAGATGTGACTCAAGGCCGAAAGGATGGCACACCCAGTGAGGATCGAACTCTCGTCTCAGTTGTAATTGTTCTAGTGAAACATGCTTGATAACCATTGCAATACATGGAAAGTGGCCTAAGGCATATATATATATATTATAAATTATATTTTAGAAAATGTACATAATTATTTTATATATAGAATAATTATGTACACGTTCTAAAATATAATTTATGATAAATATTCACAGCTCTATATATTATATATCGAGCACTGTTTTAAATTAACGTTTTGGACGTTGTAAGAACTCTTTCTTCGTTCTGTATTTATTCGGATATATAAATATATATTGTATTCATTCGGATATATAAATATATATTGTATTCATTCGGATATATATATATATATATATATATATATATATATATATATATATATAACTCGTTTGCAAATGAAGAATACATATATATATATATGTATATATATGTATTCTTCATTTATAAACGAGTTATTACGCGACCTAGGTTTCTACCATGAGTTGTTTCTTCAGACAATTTGCAATAACTGATTTTACCGTTTACCGTTTATTTTTATTTTTTAAGAACGCTCACGTAACAGTGATTTTGTTTGAACCCTCACGTAGCGGGGAATTTTGAACGCGTAATTTTTTAAATTTACAAGAAATTATGACGTTTTCATTCATGTATGAACCTAATAGGTATTTTTTGGTATGGTTACACTTAGTCATAATTTCTGTTCTTTCATTTAATAATTCATAATCGCTAACTTTCTTCCTGCCACAGTCTACAGATTTTGCCACCGTCGTTATGCTTGACTCTTTTCATTATACACCACGTTATGACTGGGTCTTTTCCATATTCTAATTTCAATATGGTAAAAACCTAGGTCACGTAATGACTCGTTTAAAAATGAAGAATATTCAAAGGTTTTACAATATAATTTTCTTGAATACTTTTTAATATTAATGTGTGCTGGTCTAATTTTATTATGACTAAAAACTATGTAATCAATCAATCAATCAATCAATCAATATATATATATATAAATATATATATATATAATTAATGCAAACATGAAATTTGTTACTTCCCTGATTGATGCTAGGTTCAGCACGTCCACACCAGAACTTTGTAGACGAAACTTAGTGTAATTGTTCGTTCCACTCGTCAAGAGGATTTAGCAATTTTTAGAAGTTTTCACATTTTCATGAATTCTATCTTAAATTTTTAAGAAAAAATTGCGTTTAGGCGATTGTATGTACCCACGGACTTTCGCGTATGTTCACATGTATCAGCTTTTGTGGTAATTTTTTTCTTTTCATTAATTTTAACTACCAAATAATTTCTAAGAATTTTTCTTTCTTTTCTTTATTATTTGGTTCTACGTGTCAAAAGATAGAATGACAATGTTATTTCAGTTGACAGAGACCGGACTTATATTTAGGATAATTTTCCTGAATATACTCGGGTTTTCTAAAGTATTAGAAAATATGGGCTATTCCATATTTTTTATGTTCTTCCTGTTTAAATAATACATTTGTCTTTTATTTCTTATCGGTTTATAATATATATATATATATATATATATATATATATATATATATATATATATATATATATGGGAACATGCAAGCAGTTTCATAAAAATTATAACCAAACATAAAAAGTATTCAAAGTGAATAATGGCTGAAAATGATTTAAATGCCCACATATACATTCTTGCGAGCACACAAGCCCACATACGTGAGCATACGCACACACGCACATACACACGCAGACACACAAACACACAGCGCATATATATATATATTATTTAACCATTTTATCCTTGATCTTAGATTATAACTGACTATATTTTTACATATATATATATATATATATATATATATATATATATATATTAGATTGATTGAATAACTGACAGGCTTTCAGGGCATATTTTTCTCTTTTTTAATCATATGCTTCATATATATATATATATATATATATATATATATATATATATATATAACTACATGAGTGATTGAAAGATAAGTGTTGTTTACGTTCTATTATTTTATGTATTCACTGGGTAAAATATTGTATCAAAATAGGTGTTTTACAGGCCGTTGGGCATGCATGTAAATGTATATATCGTGTTCCGTTTTTCATTTCATTTTATTCATGTAAGAATTTATTTATTTATGTAAGAATTCTCGGTTTAAACCATCAGATGGCCATTCGGGAGAATGGCTCCCGGGCGCAGAATTCATATTATCGATGTAAAATAACTCCTCATTTATACAACAGTATATATATATGAAATGAATTGCTTGAACATTATTTTTTATCGGTACTCGTATTTAAGTAGTTATTCTATTTTTAATGAAACAGTATTATATATTTATTTCTAGCGGCCTGATTATTTACGATAAATTTTTATTGCCAAAATGTGTGCTATTCGGCAGGATTCGAAGCTGCGACCACTATCTATATAGGGAAAGCTACCATATTAGACCTCTCGACCACGAATAGCCTCCAGTCTTAACGAGGTTTTAATCAAGCCTATATAACACAATTTTCGATCCATCGTAAACAAACATATCTGGTCTGAAATGTATCGTAATGTCAACAAACATATATATATATATATATATATATATATATATATATATATATATATATATATATATATACACTAGCAGTATATCCCGCCGTTGTTATACCGGGTGTAATGAAAGCTTTAAAACTAATCCATGGTCCTGGTACTCAGACTCGTTAGACGTTGGCTCGAAAAACGTAGGTTTTTTTGAAAGGTTGATTTTGAAGTTGTAGAACTTACTAAAATGAATAGATGTAAGTCAAATTTTGATTTCCGGTATCGATGTCAAAAAAGTTTTCCGTCGCAAACTGAAATTTGAAGGCTAAATAAGTCCTCTAAGAAAATGGTATCATGGCTGAGACTAAGAACTACAATTATACCTATTTAGAGCAAAACCCGAAGTAAAAACCAAAATAAAATGGTTGAAAACCTGGTTTTGATCAGACCCGATATGATATCGGGGTATCGATTTCCGATATCTTGGAAAATGTGTCGCTGTAGAAGATCTACAAATGTTTGAGACTAAAAAATATAATTTTACCAAGTTAGAGCAAATTCTGCAGCAATAAAAGGGCTGAAATCTTGATCTTGATCAAACCTCATCGGGTATCGGGGTATGGATTTGCAGTATCCGGGGGAAATCGAAGAAAATAAGTAGCCCATAAACTAACCGAAAACCTAAATAATATTTGTGTGAAGTTTGGTGAGAATCGGTTAAACATTGTGGATTTGTATAAAGAACATACAGACAGACACACCCACACAAACATCTTGCCTCTTATATATAAATAGTCATCCGCAGACAGATCTGTTTCGCTGTATCACAACTCATCAGTACGGTTAGACTCCAGGTTTGAAACCCGACCGAAGTGGCGTCAGTTGGCGGTTCTACCTCTGGGCCATGGGCGCACGGTAGAAGAAGGCAGATTTTTTAGCATGTATATTATCATTATACACGCCCAATAGCCAGAGTGCTCTAATTCATTAGTGAATGAGTGTGCATATATATATATATATATACACTGTGTGTTTCAATAGTAAATACTTATTTTATGCATGATGGACTCGCCCTTTTAATTATTGTATTACAAGACGAGAGACTCCATAATACATGAATCAAAGTGTTTCTTTTCAAGCAACCTGTATATATATATATTTACTATATAATGTTTATAGAAAGACTTATCAATGAGAATGATACATTCATTAGATAGAAATTGTAACCGAATAATTTCAGTGTAACCCGGATATAAGAGAGTTGTCGGGACCGGATAAAAGTTCCCTCATATCTGAGTTTCTCTTATATCCGGGGTTTTTATATCATATATATTTTCATTGCAAATTATCTTAATACAGTAGTATTAAGATAATTTGCAATGAAAATTAAAGGTAAAGCGATAAATACGTACATTTAGTTTTACTATCAAGCCTTCTGATAAAAAAGGATGCCTCTCTGCAGAACTCTAAATCGGAACATATCACTTGAACAAAGTTGTTTGTATTAATGCGCAATCTCCTGATATTGAACACTCAAATTGGAAATACTTGCTAGATTTACACCCCTCATATTTGAGAAAGGCTCTCATTAACCGTTATTCTTGACAATATACACATTGCTTATTAGATTATATATATATATATATATATATATATATATATATATATATATATATATATATATAGCACTATATATGTATAATTACTTTGTTTTTGGTCATAATTAAATTAGACCTGTACACATTTGTATGAAAAATTGTTCAGCACAATCATATTGTAGAACATTTGAATATTTTTTATTTGGAAATGTTTCTTAATGAATTCAAACTCATCTCTTCGATTTCTCGTTCCGAGCCGATGTCCACAAAGCACATCCTTAATAAGGTAAGGACAGGAAGAGAACCTGTTTAAGAATACCTGTATGGGTCATAATACCACTTCCCTGATTAAACGCCTTACATGTCACCTATGTATTATTCGAAAATTATGAAACATTTTTACATTCCTTATCTTCAGAAAAAAAGGAAACATATAAAACAACAGGAAAAATTATAACAAACTTTGATAAAATTTTGCATGTCGGTTGTTTCTAACGAAACATGTATAAATGAAAGATTGCAGTAAAAATATACACTATATATATTTGTTAGAAGATTATTTTTTTAATCGTTACTTGTACATGTGTAAATATTCTGTGTTTAATTAAACAGTATATATATATATATATATATAGGCCGGTAGAAATATATATATATATATATATATATATATATATATATATATATATATTTTCTATCGGCTTGATTCTTTATGAGAAATTTTTTTACAAAAATGTGTCATTCGGCAGGATTCGAACTTGCGATTTCTAAAAGCATAGGGGAAGCCGCTAATTAATCTGGTGCCTCTTAGACTGCTCAAACACGAATGATTCTTCAGTTTAATCGAAGTTAAATGACACACATTTTCGTAATAACAATTTCTCGTAAATAATCAGGCCGGTAGAAGTATATATATATATATATATATATATATATATATATATATATATATATATATACTGTTTAATTAAAAATTTACTCAAATATGATTATCAATAAAAAAAAATAAAGAAATAAATTAAATATGTAGGTTGTTAATTCCATTTCGTTTATCTTAACTTTCCGTAAAATATATACATGTGTGTGTGTGTGTGCCTGTGTGAGTGTATTCTTTTGTGTGTGTGTGTGTGTGTGTGTGTGTGTGTGTGTGTGTGTGTAATTGTTAATGATTACTGAACCTAATCGTATATAGAATGTGATTCATGCCAAGAAATATCAGATGGTCTTAATCAAACCTAATACCAATAAAGAACTTTCTTTCCAAAAGAAGTAGATCTTTTTTGTCCATCCTCTATATACTGCGTTCATTCTAGATAATAGCCAAGTAGACTATGTTCTCAGCGTTAAGCCAGCGCGTTGGAGAAGCCCTCTCTATCAGCAGGTTCACCTGAAAAATCATCTCTTAGGCAACAGGTACAGTTTCACACTTTCACTGGATGTCAGTAGCTGCTCCTTGATGTGAAAACGTGATAGATCCAGCTGTACTTACAAATACACACATGGGATATTAGTGTTTCAGATAAATATGTAAGCGCTCCACCCGGGTGGGGGAGAGAATTAGTGTTTTTTACAATCTCGCGATAAGAAAAACCCACGTTCAAAGAAATCCGTGAAGATCATACACTCATACGCCAATATTAATTTTACGTATGAGAAATTTATATAGTCTGTACCAAGGTGGCATAGCATTAAAATCAGAAGAGGACAAAATTTGAAGAGCTTCACAAGTAATTTTCAGTTTGAAATCTGTGATCCATCATAGTGGTCTTATACCAGACTTGCCCCATACTCAAACACTCTAGCACGATTTGCCTTCAGAACTCGTACATCTGACGTACTCTCTGCATGTCCCATGTGTGCTATGTGCTTCTCAACGGAATAGTTTCGATAAACCGCAGCTTCTACTCCGCACTGTCAGGCAAGGGCCGTTATTTCACACGTCAGGTGTCCAAACCCATCAAAGTGATTAATATTAATCAAACTTCAACGCTTTTACATTCAAGCAGCTGAAGGTCTCCGTTATCCATTATTCTCCTGCCAATTCTGTTACGATATCAAAGCATTTGTTGACATGTCGCCTCGACAGAATATCACTGGTAAGAGGGATGGTAGTTTACGCCGTTTCCTCATCAAGAAAACGTTCAGCGTTCTTTGACAGAGCAATTAAAACAATTTTGGGGGGAAATAGGTTTCTCAAGTTCAGTAAATGTTATCGCTCTTTCCAGTAGTGTGTAATGGTGACTCGCATTGAGGAATCGGAGAGCCGAGTTCGATTTCAATTCAAATTCACAACATTTCCTTACGTGCTAATACCTGTGGAAAAGGTATAAACCACCTCTTCTCTAGCCCAGGCATAAGCAAATCAGTATAGACTAGGTTCTATAGCCTTAGTTAGAAGTGGTAAGCTACTTCAGGAAAAATCTTCAAAATGCCACCTCGCTCAGAAGATAAAATTGTTTGCGTAGGGTCAACACCCTACCTGTAAAGATGACGTTAAAGAAGCATCGAATCAGCCCAGAACAGAGTGCACTGGCGAGAGATCGTCGATGGTCTATGCTCCACTGGGAGCGATGGGCCTGAAAAAATGTGTGGAAAATCAGAGCTTTGTCTATGTCATTATTTTCTCTTCGACGTACGTGTACTTTCTATTATAGATTTTGTTGTAATTAGAAACAACGTGATTTCTGTTATTTGGTACAGTTCTTTGTCTTTCGCTATCGCCAATCCCCGAGGTTCGAAGGAAAATGTTCTTTGCTGAGACCAAAATCTTTCATTCGCTCAAAGTTTTCATCATTCGTTTTAGAAAGCGATTGTATGTAGATTGTTCGTTGTCTGAACGTTTATGGAATCCAGCCTCAAACGATGAGGCTTTTTAAGAACATGAATAGAACCTTTAAGTTAATTCATTCTTGTTATGGGGAAACACATCTATTCCTCAGATAATAGAATCTCCCTCCTATATTAATAAAATTTAACAGGAAGCTAAAGCCAGAAGTTCTTGAGAAGTTCTTGAGAAGTATTTGGGAAGTTCATAGGAGTTCTTTGGACTTCAGTAGAACTACTAGGCAGCTGATATTAGTCGGCAGTTAGCTGAATACTAAGGAGTCAGCTTTCAGTGGAAGATTACCAAGTTCCTCATATTTTAGGTTCGTTAAGTCGATTAGCAACCGAAATAGCACGATTAAAACCTTCAGTGCAAAAATTACTCCACAACAATTCTCTATGTATCTTTATCAGTTTATTTTTAATGAAGCATTAATTAAACTAAGATTATAATTTTGGGAAGGAATTTCCAAAAGATGCTAATTGAAAACAGCATTCTTACTCCGCCGCCCGCGGTGGTGGGGGTCAGTGATCCAATGATGATGGCCTAAACGAGATTTGAACAAAAAATGTCGAGACTGTTGCTATGGCAACGGCGCTATAGTACACAGAGTGGAACCATTTGACACAGATATACCTTAATCTCTGTCCAGCGGGGGACATTAACTTATAAAGTGCCCGCTCGCTTTTGCTCTTTATAAAAGTGCTTGAAAAGAAAATGTGTATAGTGTTGAAGTTTCAGTACATCACAAAGGTTTCATCATCAAACATAAATTGTGCAGCAGTTCTTGGCCAAGAGTTACCTTCCCCAGGTCCGACAACCATCACATCCACTCAATGTCGTGCCCTTATGATTTTTTTTCTTAAAAAATCAAATCCCACTTGAGCAAGATTTTAAAACTTTGAGGCAAGGAAGCAGTTGCTTGCTGTCCCCAAGAAAGAAGTTCCAGAAATGCTTCCATCGATTGAAACGATGCTGAATAAATTGTGTGGCTTCAGAAAGAGACTATTTTGAAGGAGATTAAATATTGAATTGATATGTGTTATAGTTTTTTTTTATAGCATCAGTCCCGATATATTTTGTATCATACCTCTTACATATTTTGGATAAGAATGACACCGAGAAAAAAATCAACATCTTCTGCCATATAAGAATCAAAACAAACATTTCTAAAACAGAAAATATAAGCATGAATTGGAATGAAAGAATTGATGGTACATACGGTGAATCAGAAAAAAAATCGGTGTATGTTTTAGTTATAACAAATTTAGTTATAACAAATTTAGTAACGAAGATAATGAAAATGAACATAGACTAGGTTGCTCTACAAGTTGTTTTGCTCAACACTACATGTTGTTTCAAAACAAAAAGTCAGCCTGGTTTTCTTAGTGCATCTTCATAGTTTCTTTCCTTTTCATCAAATAATGATTTGTTTGACGAATTTTGATAGCCTGTGTTATATCCCTTTGTGAATGTGCATGATTATGTTTTCGGTATCGTTAGATCATGTGTTTATGTACATTAAATTTGTGTTTGCTTTCATATATATATATATATATATATATATATATATATATATATAAATATCAACATTTTGTTTGTTCTGAAAAACCCGGCTCGAGTTTTAAGCAGTATGTGTCATCATCAGGCAACCGGAATGCCTGGTTAACCAACTCATGGAAATTAAAAAAGCCTAGAAAAGTGGAAGAGCGTAGAAACACAGGTGTGCTGGCATCGTACCATCTGAACGAGAGTGATGGTTATGATGTTTAAATGACTATAAATGTACCGAAATAGAAGGGAAAAAAAACCTCAACGGGAAAGTGATTTCATTTTGGTATTATGAAAAGTGTTCAGTGAAAGTCAAAATGGTTAAAGTATCCGATGTGAAAGCATGCACATAGGCGACAATAGAAATATTTCTAAAAAAAATGCTCAACACCCCAACGTAATAGAGCATACATATTACATATAGGGAGCTAGTACCAAAAAAAAAAAAAACTACCAATGATACGCCAAAATAAAAAAATGTTCTCCGTAGCACACAAGGTAGCAGAGCTGAAATTATTCACATCTTGCATTAACTGGAATTCGAACTCGGCTCTCCGATTTCTAGTTCCGAGATTATATTCTCTGCACCACGACGCACTAAATTTACATTGATGAGTTAAAAAAAAAACAATTAAAAATGAAATAAAAGAACAAAAAAAGATTTATTTGCCTAAATATTATCATCAGGAACACAACAACATCTAGCGGAAGTGGCAGACAAAGTAGGGTAACCCACACAACCCTATTTTGGAGGCTTTGTGCAAGTTTTAATTAAGCTTAATATTTATCTTTTGGTAACTCCAGGAAGGTGATGCTAGGTGAATTTCTCGGTCAAAAGTTGTTAATTTAGATTACCATTAATGATTGTACTACTGTAGTCTTTTAAATACCAAACGAAGACTAGCGAGTTAAGTAGAACAGTATACAATCTACTGACCAAAAAGTTAAGTGGTCATAATGCTTGTTTACAAAAGCAATACACTGATGAATCGGTTTTGATTCCCACCGAGTATCCTGTTCCTGTGAAATCCTTGCGAGATTAAACAAATTATATGAATATTTTCGACGGTTTTTGCAGGGTAATTCTTATCAAGCTTTTATGCCAAGCGTTATTTAACTAGTTAAGTGCCATACATGATACTCGGTTTGGCGCGACATGACTGACTGGGCAGATATTAGCACGGTGGGCTAATATCTGGATTGGAAAATTATGGAAAGGAAACATCAAGAGATTAGTACGAACATCAACCTGATCCGGTTACAATCAAAGCTAATCACCGAATGCGAAATTAAAAATATTTTGTGTAGCATGATTAAAAAACTGCCGGTCACGATAGACGATATCAAAACTAATTCTAAAAAGGATAAATTTATTCAAAAGTCGATGAATGGCGAAATGGAGTAAAACTAAAATTAAACCTGCTAACAATAATACATTTTCTATTAGGGATGGAGTACTTTTGTACGCGGAAAGAATAGTAATCCCATCATAACTACAAACTTCTAGGACATCCGGAGATAGTGAGGATGAAGTTGCTGATGAGAAACTACATATACTGGCCAATGTTTGATAAATATATTTAAAATACATTTTTAAAATGTAATGGTTGCAATTCAGCAGCAAAATCAACACTTATAAATTATCAGGCATGGACGCGTACTTATAAACTGTGGGCGAGAAAAGATATTGTCTTTGCTGGACGACCAAACGGTTCATACTATTTAACTGTGTCGATATTTTCACCAAATGGCCCGAGATATTATGAAGTAAACGAGATATTACTGCAATAACGATTACATTCTTACGCGAACTTTTTGCAAATTTTGGAGTACCTGTCAGTGTGGAATCCGATAATGGAACTCGATTTACTTCTAGTGAGTTTAAAATTCCTGCAAAATCTACGCGGTTGAACCTCTGACAACGCTGATCTATCATCAAAGGTCGAATGAAGAAGCTGGGCGGTTTGTTGACACCTTTAAATGTGTATTAAGAAAATATAAAGACTTAGAATCTAACGAAAAGGCATTACAAGAAATTTTGAGCGTATATCTAATGACGTCAAAGGCAAAGTCACCACAAAAATATCACCTGCAAGATCATATTTGCTATGAAAGTCATTTCCATTTTTGCCAAATTACTGTCAGGGAATAAAAAGATAAGTAGACAATTTATCGTTGATGATAAAGGCCAGATAAAATGAAAAAGAGACAGAGGAAGGCAGCGGATAACATATTTGAAGGGACTGAGCAGATGGATGACGGAACGGGGGTTGCGTGGTGTAACAGGAGAAAATCTGCTAAATGCTACCAGGGATAGGAAGACGTGCAAAGCCATGATCGCCTACGTCCTGAAAAAAGGGCACATACAAGAAGAAGAAGAAGAAGAAGAAGAAGAAGAAGAAGAAGAAGAAAAACTCATCATCCAAATTTTGATTCACAGAGCGTGCAGCAGAATCAGACCGGAAATAGGACAAGAGCAGTGTGGTTTCGTCAAGGACACTGAAACAAGAAACGCAATATTTATGCGCTGAGGGTTATCAGAAAGGACAATAGGAATGCAGAAGGATGTGTATATGTGCTTCATCGACTATGAAAATGCATTTGACAAAGTACACCACACATACCTAATAGAGACGCTTGGCATCCTTGACATATTCGGGAAAGATATTAGAGTCATCAAGAACATTTACTGGCAGCAAACTGCCTGCATACGGACAGGGAACGAGTTAAGCAGTTACCCAAAGATAGAATGGGGTGTAATACAAGTTTGTGTATTGTCACCAGATTTAACCAATACAGAGAGACCATTCTAATAGCTCTAGAAATCCAAACAGGATTCGTCATTGTTGGCCACAAGCTGAATAATATAAAATAAGCTGATAATACAGTGCTGATAGCAAATACAAGAAAGAAGCTACAAGACTTCCTACACAAAGTAGTTAAAGAAAGCGGAAAGAAAGAACTACATATCAAGTACAAGAAAACTGAATGTATGATAATTATTAAAAAGTGAAGCCCAAAATGCCAACTATAAGATGATGATACCAAAATCAAAGAGGTCCAGAAATTTAAATACGTGGGAAGTGTTCTATTAGAGGAGGAAAGTGAGATACGGATATCCGAAGGCGTATTGGCATAGCCAAAGATGCATTCTAAAAGATGAGTAGAGTATTAAGCGACAGGAAAATTTTACTAGAAACAGAGAAGAGGGTACAGGATTGTTATGTGATGGCTGTCGTTCAATAGGGCAGTGAATGTTGAATATCCGAATTAAAGATGAAGAAAAAACTTGAAACAACTAGAATGTAGTTTTACAGAAGGATGCTCAGGATGCCATGGACGTAGCACACGAACAATGACGAGGTTTTGGAGAGGATGAATACAAAAAGGAGACTGCTACTTAGCATCAGAAAAAGTCAGATGAAGTTTTGGGAATATATAATGAGAAAGGAGGGTTTGGTGAGCCTTATGCTTACGGGACGGATAGAGGGGAAGCAACGAACAACATACCTGATGGGCTTGAGCAGATGAATGGTGGAATAACAGTAGAAGGGGCATTAGGAGCAACAAGGGATATGAAGATGTAGTAGACCATTGCCACCTACGTCTTGAAGGAACACGGCACATTGAAGATAAAGAATAACAAGTAGGACTCGGAAGGAAATGTGTATACAACAAAAACCTAAAGAAACAGAATTATTTCTACTTCTACCACTACTACTACTACTACGAATAATAATAATAATAATAATAATAATAATAATAATAATAATAACTGGGACCCGGAAAGAAATGCGTGTACAACAAAAACCTAAGGAAACTAAATTACTAGTACTACTATTAATAATAATAATAATAATAATAATAATAATAATAATAATAATAATAATAATAATTGTGACACTGAAAAGAATGAGTATACAACAAAAACCTAAGGAAGCAAAATTACTACTACTACTACTATAATAATAATAATAATAATAATAATAATAATAACTGGGACCCATAAGGAAATGTCTATACAACAGATGCCTAAAAAACAAAATTACTATTAATAATAATAATAATAATAATAACAATGCAGGGAAATAGGTAAAAAAGAATTGAAGTGACAGTCCCTCCCCCAGAATGGAAGAAGTCACACAGTTCTGGGAAAAGACATGGGTTTGCCCTAAAGAACATAGCAAGGAAGTAGATTGGATTGCACAAGAGATAGAACGAATGAAAAATAAACCAGAACAGACATGGGCTGGAATTACAGAAGAGGATGTTAAATTTGCACTAAAAAAAAGCACACAATTGGAAATTCCCAGGTATAGATAAAATTCCTAACTTTTGGCTATATTATTTAAATACAGCACATAAAAAACTAGACAAAGAACTTCAAGAAATGGTTGACGATCCCACTAAAATTCCTGCATGGATGACCAACGGAATTACATTTCTTCTACCCAAGAATGGTGACACAAACAACCCGAAAAACTACAGACCAATTACATGTCTTCCAACAACATATAAACTATTAACATCTATTTTAACAAAACAGACATATTTATTCTTAGAAAGAAATGACATGATACCGCTTGAACAAAAAGGGTGCAGACGTGGCTGTTATGGATGTAAAGACCAATTGCTAATTAACAAAATGGTCCTGGAAAACTGTTACAGTACAAAGAAAAATCTTAGTACTGCCTGGATAGATTATCGAAAGGCATTCGATAGTGTGCCACATCCCTGGATTTTAAAGACTTTAAATATATACAAGATATCGCCCGTCATCATCAATTTCATCAAACAGTGCATGTCTATATGGAAAACAACCCTTTACCTCAATCATATAAATGGAACCTATAAGTCTGATGAAATAAACATCAAAAGAGGTATATTTCAAGGTGATTCTTTATCTCCCTTACTATTCTGCATATCATTAATAGCACTAACCAGTCAACTTAATAAGACAGAATGTGGTTATAAAATAGCCCAAAAGAAAATAAGCCATCTATTTTACATGGATGACTTAAAGTTATATGCTAAGAATGATAATGAGCTGGAAGGTCTTCTGTAAACTGTAAAATGCTTCAGCGAAGACATTGGAATGAAATTCAATTTGAATAAATGTGCTAAAGCTACAATTTTACGTGGATCAATACAAGAAACATCCTCAATTAGGTTAGATCCTGCTGTAACAATAAAAGAATTGAAACCAGAAGAAGCTTATAAATACCTAGGTGTAAATGAGGGTGAAAACATTCACCATAAAAAAATGAAAGAAATAGTGCGTAAAGAGTACTATAGAAGGCTACAAATGATATTAAAAACTGAATTAAATTAACAGAACAGAGTTATGGCCATTAATAGCCTTGCAATCCCAGTTGTCCAATATAGCTTTAACATCTTAAACTGGACTCTAAACGACATCAGGCGAATGGATGCTAAAACAAGAAAGCTTCTATCTAAGCATAAGATGCATCATCCAAAGGCTGATGTAGACCGTCTATACATACCCCGTAAAGAAGGTGGAAGAGGTCTTATTCAGCTGGAATTGTCATACAAGAAAACAACTATTGGCTTACTAACATACATAGAAACAACAAAGGATTGGATGATACAATTAGTAAGGCAACATGAAGAAAGAAAGAAAAAATATTCAATAATAAAAGAAGGCAGCAAATACAAACAAGATTTACAGTTAGTAGATTCTGTAGAAAAGCAAAACAGAAGCCAAGAACCAACTATTGCGGCAAAAAATATGAAAATGAAAGCCAAAGATAAAGCTCTTGAACAGATGAAACAGCGCTGGCAAGACAAACCTCTGCATGGCCAATATCCAGAACTTGCCAATAAATCCAATGTTGACAAAGTTAATACTCATCGATGGTTACGTGCATCTGGATTAAAGTCTGAAACTGAAGGCTTTATTCTTGCAGCTCAAGACCAAGGTCTTTTCACTAGAAACTGAAGGCAAATATTATGCATAATAATATGGATCCAAAATGCAGGTTTTGTGATAAACACCAAGAAACAATAGACCACCTAATCTCAGGCTGTTCTGTGCTTGCTCCAAATGAATATAAAAATCGCCACGATAGAGTTTGGCAATATTTACATTGGGTAATGTGCAAACATTATGGAAAATCTGTAAACAAACACTGGTATGAACATCACCCAGCACCGGTTACAGAAATAGAAGATGTAACCATTCTATGGGATAACACCATCTACACAGACAGAAAAATTGAAGCAAACAGGCCAGACATTATTGTTAAAAGCCAGAAGGAGAAAACTTGTCTATTAATTGATATGGCTTGTCCAGCGGATTGTAACATAGCAATCAAGGAATTTGAAAAACTGTCAAAATATAAAGACCTGGAAATTGAAACAGAAAAAATGTGGAAATTGAAAACAAGATTTGTGCCAGTGATAGTAGGTGCACTTGGACCGATAAAAAATGGAACAAAACAACACATTGAAAGAATCCCTGGAAACCCCAGCTTAAGAGATATACAAAAAATTGTCTTATTAAGTACAGCCCACACACTAAGGAAAACTTTATCTATGTAACGCTAGGGATGATAGGGAAGATAGAAAAACATGAAATCGAGCCATAACAACATACCACTACCTGCCTTAGTTCTCTCCGCAGACTTGGTTGGTAGTGAGACCAAAGCAGAAATCGAAATATGATGAAAAATGACATAATAATAATAATAATAATAATAATAATAATAATAATAATAATAATAATAATAATAAGGGTGATGATGATAACAACAGAAACAATAATAACAATCATAATACTAACAACGATAATAATAATAATGATGATGATGATGATAATACAGACATAGTTGATTCTTTTCCAGAACCCTTCCTCCTTGAAAATCTTACAGAAATGTATAATCGTCTTTGATCGCCTTAAAACCAGCTGAAGTCCTCGAGTAGTCAAAGATATTTTTCGTCACCAGGTTTGATCTCTTTACTTTGGTGTGAATTATGCCCCTTGATCATGTCTTTTACCTGTCTTTTACCTGTAATAGCTATCAAACCCACCCAATTACCTTTAATATAAAATTCGTCTTGACTCTGATTTATAAATAACCGGCTCGTCTGTGAAGATATTTAAAGTTTGATCTATGAATCTAAGAGAAACTTCCAGAACACCAGCAGAGAATTTTCCCAGACTAGGATAGGGGCAGGCAAGGTTCACTGAGGTTTGGACAAGCTACTCATAATTCAACTCTTTAAGATATTGGCACTGTTCCCGTATTTTTAATGATATTACTGTCGAGCTTATATGGTTCAGCCATTATTTGTTATCCAGCTTTTTGATTGATGAAGTTTTATTCTTTCTTTTACCCCCAACGACTTCTCTCAATCTTTTCTCTTTTTCTTTCGTTTCCTTTTTTTTTTTACTCGTAGTTCCATCAACTCTCGCTATTTTCGAGACTTCTTATCATTGTTAACGGACCTGTGATTCGCGGTGTTTGTGCGTATCTCCCTCCTCTACCACTCATACGCCGGAAACATTTCAAAATTGCCAGGTGAGATTTGATCTAGACACGCAATATACACACATAAATAGGTGGAATACTAGCCGTAATGTATTGGTTATCAAACTTATTTTGAAATCCCCTCTTTTGGTTCGATCCCCAGTGATGGCCTAATTACTGTATTTTTACCAACTATTTATCGGTTTTTCAAAATACATGAATGAATGTATCCACTTAGGAGGCCGGCATTAGAAAAATATGGGATCCTGTATAATAAGTTAAAAAATTAAAACATCCTGCCACATCTGGTCGCCTGCCCTTGCTATTCAACTCGGGGTTCTTGACAAAATCCAACGGAGAATCTGTAATGTGATCGATACCAACTTGGCAGATCGGCTGCAGTCGCTCTCTCACCGGCCCGACGTGGCTTCTCTGTGCCTCTTCTACAAATAGTTTCACGGTTTCTGCTCCATGAACTTAGCTCACTGGTGCTCCCTAGGTATGAATTTACATGAGCTACTATACTAGCAACTAGGTCCCACCATTTTACAGTGGAAAGGATAAAATGTAACCGCAATTACTACTCTAACAGTTTCTTTTCTCGCACTTCCCGCCTGTGGAATTTCCTTCGTAAACTTGCTTTCCCGACAGCTACAATCTCCAGGGATTTAAATTTAAGTTCAATAGACATCACTTATCTCACTAACTTGCATTCTTTCTCTCAAGCTCTTTTCTCCCCTCCACCTCCCGTTACACCGGTATTCTCGTCCGTCTATTACTATTCTTCTGACACCCCCTATAATCTACCCCTCTTTCGCATCACTTTCCTCTATGCAATCCCCTGCACTACAGTGGCAGTAAAACTACCTTGCTTGGGGTGAAATGATTAAAAAAAATCTCTCTATCTATTTCAGTGGCACAAAAGTTTGATGTATGTTTTTATTTCACACGTGAGTAAAATTTATGGCACATATACATATTGAAAATGAAGAAATTTAAAGGGGTGTGTGGATTGTGAATTATAAATACGTGTATATTAAAAGTAAAATGTAAGGAGAAAAACTGTGCGAAAGACAAAAAAATATGTGCCGTTTAAGTATATGGTGCTCTAGCTGACAGTTGTGTTCATACGTAATTCATGATGTTCAAATGATTAGTTTTATTTGGAAGACTGATACCGATCGGGCAGGTCTGTAGTCATTGATGATAACAACATTGAAACGCAGATTATAATGATCCAGCACACGCGATATAGGAGATCGCGGATATACTTCATGTATCATATATGAGCGTTATAAGCTATTTTTAAATACTTCGAGATGAAAAAGCTTATTTACTAAATTGTGCGTCTGATAATTTAACG
>JBBBDQ010000284.1:8985000-9122500 GCA_037127315.1 Ascarosepion bandense | reverse complement strand
AATTATATTTTAGAACATATACAATTTTTTTTATATATCCACTACAAATCGTACATTTGTTTCGACATTGAAGCTACAATGTCTCATGAGGTGGTGTGGACAGGAATAGAAAGCCTCTTTTCTTATATTTGGTGAGTTGTGTGTGGGATGATGTTAGGAAACAAGTGATCAGGAAACAAGTCTTGTGTAATGTCCGTTTGAATTATATATACATCTTGTTTAATTAAAAACAGAGCTTTTACTCAAAAGTAAATGTTCAAACAAATTATTTCTATGGGCAATTTTTCTCATATGTGTAAGAAACTCGTTCCGCTCATCATGTTTAATCTGTAATTAATATGTTTAATTGTGCTTGCGGTAGCAGCTACATAGGAAGGACTTCACAGCGCTTTGATTGTAGGATTAGACAGCATGTGCCATGTAGAGTTCTTAATCTGGATGCCAGTATGAGCAAGCTGGTGATCACATCCGGGTAGCTATTACTCAATATCTTATAAATAGAAGAGACTGTGTGACTGATTTTAGTGCGGGTCGGTCTTCCTTGGACTTTATATTATAATAGTACTTGTAGAAAGGAAAAGAGAAGGTAAGAGAAGAGGGAAAATAATTCTCTCAAAAAAAAGGAAAATAATTCTTTTTTGTTCCTTTTTTCTTCTTCCAATTTTGCTGCCCATATGATTTTTTGTCATACACTTTCATCTTTATTTTTAATATTTTTTTAAAAAAAAGAATAAATAAATTTTCAGAGATGACCCTGAAGAGGTTGTGATAGAAAACGGTCGGTCATTCTTCATGTACTTTTTATTTTTTATTTTTCATCTTACAAAATGCCTGTAAGTATTAAACTCAATTTATTTCTTGCCATAAGTTATATATATTGTTTTTTTTTCATTGTAGACTATATATTTATTGTCATTTAATATTTCCCTAAATCGTGAAAGATGACAGGAATGTTCATTAAAATATCGATTAATAAATGATGAATCTAATATATGTTACGTTCTCACATGTATGTTCACAAGTTGTAATGGTATAACGCAAATCTGCTCGGAAACATAAAATGAAAAATGCAATAAAAATATGCCATTATTTTATTAGAAATTCTTTTAATTTCTTTTATAAATAGGACATATTAAAGACCCAATTGCATTAGGAAAACAATTTCTATAAATACTAAATCTTTACAGCAATTGTTTTAACCTTTTCTATTTTAATCAAAATAATTTAATAAGTTGCAAATAGATTTTAGATATTATTAAGAGTAAAATATATATACAAATTATAAACGGAAAAGCTTACTACTAATCATCAAACACTAATATTTTAAAATGGATTTTGAAAGTTTTCGTGTATGTATAAACGTGCTAATTTTTTAAATACGGTCGCTCATATACGATATTATCAGAAAATAAAAGCCATAACTACTTTAAATGTAAAATCAAAATAGTGTCTAAAATTCAATAAAGCATCACCTTACGGAGAATATTTTCTTTAATTTTTTGGAATATTTAAATAGTATATATAAATTTATAAACTATTATTTGTACGACTAAAGACTCACTCAAACAATTTTAGGTAAAGAACGATCTGTCATCTAGTTGTCAACCATGTCATATATGTGGCATCCACTAGTCTTAAGAAACCGTGGATTTGCGCCCAAAGAGTTATTGCTGTACAGCCCCACACAAACATGACTCTCGATTGCCATGTGAAAGCTTGTCTTATTTCCGACGATCACGCTTCTCCCCGGCAGTAAACGTTCGTTTCTCCTTTCCTCGCACAAGCCCTCGGTGTAAATCACGTATCCAGTGTGAGCTATCGTTGACAACGTCTTTCCACCTATCGATGTCCATGACCACAGCCCTCATGTCCACTTTGCAGACGTCCTTGAAGCGAAGATGAGGTCGTCCTCGTGCTCTCTTGCAGGTGTCCACTTCTCCCTACAAAAAGACCTTCAGAATCCTCATATCTAGTATGCGGTTTACATGTCGAAGCTATCGGAGGCAACGTTGTTGGAGAATAACATATAGGTTAGGTAACTAGAAACGGGTTAGAACTGCTGCATTGCTGACATGGTTTAGCTAATAGATGCCCAAGTAGCTAATATGAAAGCCACATAGGCCTCTCTTCTGTCTGTAGTAGTGGATCCAATTCTCGCTGCTGTAGAGCATCATGCTGACGATGCATGCCTAATAGACTGTAATTTTGGTTCTAGTAGTAAGCTTTATTTTTTCTCAGAATCTTGGGATTAGCCTGGCAAGCGTGGTGGCAGATTATCTGGTTTGATAACCTCAGCGCTTAGCGGGAGGGTGTCTGAAACGGTAAAGTCGAGATATCTAAATTCATGAACCACCTCAAAGTCGTAATTGTTGATTTTGCTGGTGGGAAGCTGTTTAACTCCTTTGATCATCATTTTCCTCAAACTGATGGATAGACTTGGCAGGCTTTTGAAAAGTTGTCCATTTATCGCTGCAGTTGTTTTCAGTGTGTGTTGCCAGCGCTACATCTGCGAAAAGCATATATCTAGTGAGCCTTACACAAACTATATAGCCCTCTGCCTGTTCTTGTCCGTAGGTACACGCCATCCAGTTGAAGCCTCGGACACACGTTTTGGCAAGACCCAGAAGAAGATGCAGAGTAAGGTAGGTGGAAACACACAACCTTGTTTCACACCGTTTCGTATGTTGAGAGCGTTTGTAATAAGAATCGCCAAATTGTAAGTGACTATCTTGAGGTAACTCGGAGGACAACCGATTGTGTCGAGTATCTTGTACAAGACGTTCCTGCTCACAAGAAAAATGTAAATCAACAGCTAATGCAAACATATCAACAGATAAAATAAACAACTACGGCTGTTTTAAAAAGTACACTTCTTCGACATTTTGAACTTCAAGTAAATAATACTCCTTTTAAGTCAGATTGATGATACTTAGCTAATATTCTTCAAATAGAATTTCAAAAAGTATATCTTATTTTTGAAGAAATACATAGTCGTAAACGAAAAATGAAAATGGACGTTAATCTATTTTTGATAATAAAATCCTTCCAATCAATTTAAATTAGTTTTGAAAGAAAGCAAGATATTTTGGTTATTGGAAATATTAAATTTACTCTAGTAGCTTTCAATTAAAACTAAAATAAAAGCTGTTACGAAAGAAAATCATTTTAAATTTAGTTATCGAGCTTTCTATGACTGTGCCTAGTCTATAATATCCTCATCGTTACTATTATCACAGCTCAAATAAGATTAATTTTTTTATAAATTATATATATCTATAAATTTGTGTATATATATATATATATATATATATATATATATTATAAATTATGTTTTAGAACATGTACATAATTTTTTCTATATATGTCCTCTTCTCTACAATCATATGTTTGTTTCAATGTTGGGACTCCAACATATCATCGGGAGAAGGAAAGAGTAAGATTTTGGAATCATCCTATGTTTATATTTGGTTCGTTGTTGTTGTGGGGTTGGTTGGGGTTATTGATAATTAAGGGAATGTATCTTTCGTTTTGACCGTTAGACTTTTGCAGAACCTTGTGTGCAAGTGTGAAATTGTTGATTAATGGTATTATCTCTTGGAATGTACGTTTTATCGGTCGGGCATATCTTTTGGTTAGAATTTCTAAGAGAGCGGCGTGTGAAGTGGTTTGACGACTTGATCAGTTTTGTGTGTTTGTGTTGGGGATATTTTTGTGTGTGCTGACCTTAGAAATTTTTAGGACGGCTTTATGGTTGGCTATCGTTTAATTGATTGATGTCTGTTGTTAGCAGATCTATTTCATGTATTTACTTTGATCCTGTGGCTAGGTTTTCACTTTAGGGTTCCTTAGATAGACGTGATAGCGGTGGGGTTTTTTTTCTTTTTAATTTTGATTTTACCGGTATGGAATATTTTTTTATTTTATTTTTGTTTTTTCCTATTTTTATTTTAGAGTGATAGGATTTTTTATATTTTTTTATTTTATATTCAAGTTTGGAGTATTATTGTATTTAGGCGAAGTTATTTCAAGAAATCTAAATTGTATTTTTTAGGAAGCAAATGCAAATTAGCATTTTATCAGTTTTTTTTATATAAAGTTGTATTTATATCTTAATTTTAAGTTTAGAGGATCGGTTTTTTCTTTTAATTTTTTTCTATAAATTATCATTTGGAATCCTATTTATTTCTTTTAATTTTTTTGTATATTTTATTTATTTAGATATTTTTGCGAGTATTAGATCTTGTTTTAAGGATTTATTAGATCGATTTTTTCTATAGCATTTTGTATCTTTTATAATCTATATCTTTTATACATACACACACACACACACACACACACATATATATATATATATATATATATATATATATATATATATATATATGTATGTATATGTATTGTAACAAAGTTGTAGAACACGTAGGTTTTTTTACCTACTGTTCATGCATTTACTTTTATAAAGAATGCTCGATACAACGTAGAGCACATATAATAAGAATAAAAGAAGTACCCAAACAAAATAAATAAGGAACCTGTCTTAAACTAAGCTACCTTTCCTAACCCAGGCCCACATTCACTTAAACATCATATCACCTTAAATAAACCGTTTTCGACATTTAATTTTCATTTCAACTTATCACCCAATGAGAACTATGTAGCAGCTTCGAAACGCAAAAATTTTTGTGTAGTGATACTATGAAATGCTCTCCTGGGAGTTAACACAAGATGTGCCGATGAAAGGCAAAAACAAATATATTATGCGATGAGTAAAATAGAGCACTTTCGTTTTTGGTGTCTTTATGATTTAACAAGCTATTTCTTGCACCATTCAACAACAGATATAACACGTCATTTTTCATTTGTTACCAATCTGAATTTCTACAACTTATCAGTCTTACTATTTAGAAAGGAATACATTATATATATATATATATATATATATATATATATATATATATGTATACAAAAAGGTTTTTATTTCATAACGTGGATATATATATATATATATATATATGTGTGTGTGTGTGTGTGTGTGTGTGTGTGTGTGTGTGTGTGTGTGTCCTTTTATTTTAGCTTCACGCATTGTTTAATTTTACTTTATGCTTTTTATTTTTATTTTCATTTAGTTATTCTTTTTTTATATTTTAATTATAAAAATTTATTTTTATCTACATGTAATCTTAGAATATTTAAATTTTATTTTTTATTAAAAAACCACTAACTTAACATTATCAGAAATAATTTTCATGAACATCTTGTGATCATAAATTCAAATCTATTAAACTCTCAGTTAAATAATATTATGATGATTGCATAATGCATGAAACTTGGAGACGTGCCATAAACGTAAGACAGTGTGTATATTCATTAATATATATATATATATATATATATATATATATATATATAATTATAGATGTCCAGTCCGTAAACGTCGAGGATAAGATCAGCTCAATATAAAATATTAAGAGTTATATCTATATAGAGAGCTCAATGGATGTTATCCAGAGCAAAATGATATTTATAAAGGAAAACTCAACACGTCTTTTTAAATGACGTGTTGAGTTTTCCTTTATATCTCTCTCTCTCTCACTATATATATATAGAGAGAAAGAAACCTGAATAATAATGTGCACCCACATATGTATATTTATTGATTTACGTCTCATATATATATATATATATATATATATATATAGTTATCGGTAGACAGATCTGTTTCGCTGTATCACAGCTCATCAGTACGGTTAGACTCCGATTGCTTTTAACCCAGGATTGAAACCTGACCGAAGTGGCGTCAGTCGGCGGTTCTACCTCTGGGCCATGGGTGCACGGTAGAAGAAGGCAGACCTTTTAGCATGTATATTGTTATTATACACGCCCAATAGCCAGAGTGATCTAATTCATTAGTGAATGAGCGATATTTACGCAACGAACGGTCTTTTTTATAATACAGAGAATTAGTTGTTCTTATGTATCTTCCATTGGCTTTAATTTATAAATTAAGCCATATCAGATGTCATGTGTGTCGTGAAAGCCTATAATACATACGGTTCTGTACTATCCATTGTGTGATTGAATCATTCCCGAGTATAAGTTAGAACCACAATTTTGTTTTTATTTTTTTTGTACTTCTTCATAATTTTTCTTTGCCTCAGTCGCTTGTTTTAATATTTTTTCGACTACGGCGTCGATACATTCCGGCGTTGTTTTATGTTTTGCTAATAAAAAAAATTAAATCACCAGGCGAACTTTCACACTTTTCGACATCTCCCATCAGCCCTCATCTTTTTTGTACCTAAAACCAAACGGACCTGTTTTTCGGTGAAGGAACACAATAGAAAATTATTTTTTATTTCAATCCTTTTACTTTCTTCTTTTCGTGCTTTTTGCTGTCTTTCTTTCTTTCATTCATTCTTTCTTTTTTTATTCTTTCTTTTGTTTGTCTTTCTTTCTCATTTTCCTACTTTTATTCTTTCTATTTATTTTTCTTTCTGCCGTATTTTTCACTTCTTTTTTTGGTCTTTTTAATGTAAATTTTATTCTTTCTTTCTAATTTATTTTTCTTATTTTCTTTCTTTCTTTCTTTTACCATATAGGATATAAATACTATATTATGTAACAATTAGTCAGTCAGTTAAGTGCCATACATGATACACGCTTTGGGTGATCATGTCTCGAGATATAACTGAGTGGGCAGAAGATTATCAAGCATTAGGTTGCTATTCCTTTCTGCGGTAGAGTGATTGCCAGCCAAGGCTATAGAACGCAATATATTCTATTATTTAGCCCATAAGTGAAGGAAAGAGACAGATGAATACCTTTCCCAGGGGTAATTGTTCGTAAGCGAATGCAAGGAATTTAACTGGAATTCGAACTCGGCTCCCCGGTTTATCGTTCGAAGCCGATATCCAATGCACCACAACGCACATACTCAAACAATAAAAATAAAATTGTACATCAACAAAATTGGATCAAAATGACTGAAAACATTTTGGAAAAACCTAGACTAAAGCAAATTTTACAAGTCAAAGTAAAAAGTAAGATTCTGGATTCTGATTGAATAGGAAATAGCAAATTGATCTATGACCCCGACACAGACTTTATTAGTGAACTTTTCAATCTATTTACATATAAACATTCTGCTACTATAAGCTTTGAATTTATGTGGAACATGTAACTACTTACATTTTCTCTTTGAAGAATTAACTACATGCATTTTCTCTTTTAATCTTATACATTCATGTTATTCTGCTCCGTAAATGCAATTTCACTTCTTTTTACAAATTCCTTATTTCTGTTTAGATAATAACATTTTTACTTTAATCTACAAACAAAACATATTTATTTTCCCAACCATTCATTTAACCTTCTGATATTTTAAATTGTGGGGACTTCGGTTTTCTTTGGCACAAGGTCAATTTGATAAGCATCATTGAGGCCCCTACAACCACACCCCGTAATTTATCTTCTCTTTCTCCTACTTATTCCCTCGAATACTTATTAACACACTGTTGTCTTATTCTGTTATTTCACTTTTTGTTTTTTCATTCTCTTTCTTTCTTTCTTTCTTTCATTCTTTCTTTCTTTCTTTCTTTCTTTCTTTCTTTTTAACTGGTCGCCCTTACGCGTCACTTCACTCAACGATTGCTTGTGTCATCTTTCAAATTTTAGCTGCCAATCTCCTCTTGATTATTCAGAGATATTAATTACCGAAATAATTTCGGCCATTAAATTCGAAATCCTGTTGGCCCATCATAGCCGATACCCACGTGCCTCGTAATTGGCCCATTAGCCATAAAACCATTTTAATCACGGCGTGGACTCGCGTAATGAAGCCGACATTTTTCAAGCCTTTCAACAAAATTCATCAATTGATCGAATATTGATCACAAGATGAACAGGTCAGTAATGCAATAAAAACGAAAAGAAATATGAAGAAAGTGAGTGGCAAAAAAAGGCGAATGATGAAATGAAGAAGAAAAAAAGGGAAAATATAGGGAAGACTGAAAAAGATTTCGTATTGAAAAAAACAAACAAAAGCTGAAAGAGAACAAAAAGTAAAAAAGAGAACAATGAAAAGGGAAAAAAAGAAAAATACTTTTTCCAGACAAATAAGGAAGTAAAAATAAAAATTTAATAGTAATGAAACAAAAAATATGTAAGGAAAAAAATGAATCCAAGAAAAGAGACGAAGAGATCAAAAAAGTAGAGGGAGATATACAAAAAAGTAGAATAAAAGAGAGAAAAAATATGAAAAAATAAAAAGAAATAACAAAATGAAAAACAGAAAATGAACCAGGAAAAAGGAATTAAAATTTTGGAAGGAATTTAATACATCTGAGAAAAAAATGCTAAAGGAAAAAAATAAATAAATAAGTAGAAAGAAATGAAAAAATGTAAGACGAAAGAGAGAAAAGATTGGAAACAAAATGGGGAAGGTAGAAAGAAAGAAAAAAACAAATGAGGAAAGGTAGAAAGAAAGAGAGAAACAAAACGGTGAAAGGAAGAATGAAACAATCAAACAAAATTGGAAAGGTAGAAAAAAGAGAGAAACAAAAAGAGAAAGGTAGAAAGATAGAAAGAAAGAAAGAAAGAAACAAACAAACAAACAAAATAGGAAAAGTTTTAAAAAAGAGAGAAATAAAAAAGGTAAAGGTAGAAAAAAGAAACAAACAAAATGATGAAAGGTAGAAAGAAAGAAACAAAGAAAATGGAAAAGTTAAAAACAAGAAAGAAACAAAAAGTAGAAAGAAAAAACCGAAAAAATACCGAAAAAATACCGAAACAAAAAAGTAAAAAGAAATACAGAAAAGAAAGGGGAAAGTTAGAAAGAAACAAGCAAAATGGGAAAAAAGTAGAAAGAAACAAAATACAAAATGTGGAAATGTAGAAAGAACGAGAAAAACAAAATAGGAAAAGGTAGAAAAAAAGAGAGAAACAAAATAAATAAAGGTAGAAAGAGCCAAACAAATAGGGGAGGTAGAAAGAAACAAAAAACAAAATGGAAACAGATAGAAAAAAAGAGAGAAACAACATGGGTATAAGAAGAAAGAAACCAACAAACAAAATGGGAAAACGTAGAAAGAAAAAAAGAAAGAGAAGCAAACAAACAAACAAAATGCGAAAAGGTAGAAAGAAACAAACAAACAAAATGGAAAAAGTTAGAAAAAAAGAGAAACAAAATAGGGAAAAGTAGAAAGAACTAAACAAACAAAATGGGAAATGGTAAAAAAAAGAAACAAACAAAATGGGAAAACGTAGAAAGAAACAAACAATATAAAAATGGAAAATATAGAAAAAAGCGAAAAATAAAATGAAGAAAGGAAGAAATAAACACACAAACAAAATGTGTAAAGAAAGAAACAAACAAAATAGGAAAAGGTTCAAAAGGAGAGAAACAAAATGGGGAAATGCCGGAAGAAACAAACAAAGAAAATGTGAAAAGAAAGAAAGAAAGAAAAAAACAAAAGGGTGACTGATAAAACATCTAGTAAACAAAATGGAAGAAGTTAGAAAAATGAGAGAAACAAAAATGGATAAAAGGTAGAAAGAAACAAACAAAATGAAGAAAAGGTAAAAAGAAAGAGAGAAACAAAATGGTGAAAGTTAAAAAGAAACAAACAAACAAACTGGAAATGGTCGAAGGAAAGAGAGAAGCAAAATTGAGAAAAGTAGAAAGAAAGAAACAAAATAAGGAAAAGGCAGAAAGATAGAAACTAACAAAATGTGGAAATGTAGAAATAAAGAAAAAAAAACAAAATAGGGAACGGTTTAAACGAAACAAACAAACAAATTGTTGGAATTGAAAAAGACAGAGAGAAACAAACTGGTGAAAGGCAGAAAGAACTCAACAAACAGAATGGGAAAAGGTAGAAAAATAAAGAAAAAAATGTGAAAAGGTTGAAAGAAACAAGCAGACAAAATAGAAAAACTTTAAAAAATGCGAGAAACAAAATGAGAAAAGGAAGAAAGAAAGAGAGAAAAACATGGTGAATGATAAAAAGAAAAATAAGCAAAATGGAAACGATAGAAAAAAGAGAGATTAAAAATCGATAAAAGGTAGAAAGAAACAAACAAAATGCGGAAAAGGTAAAACAAAAGAGAGAAACAAAATGGTGAAAAGTAGAAAGAAACAAAGAAACAAAATGAAAAAGATAGAAAAAGTGAGAAACAAAATACGGAAAACGTAATAAGAAAGAGAAAAATAAAATGGCGAAAGGAGGAAATAAAGAAACAAAATGAAGAAAAGTTAGAGAAAAACAAACAAAACGTGGAAAGGTATAAAGAAAAAGAGAAACAAAATGGTGAAAGGTAGAAAAAAAAGAGAAACAAAATGGTGAAAGGTAGAAAAAAAAGAGAAACAAAATGGTGAAAGGTAGAAAAAAAAGAGAAACAAAATGGTGAAAGGTAGAAAAAAAAGAGAAACAAAATGGTGAAAGGTAGAAAAAAAAGAGAAACAAAATGGTGAAAGGTAGAAAAAAAAGAGAAACAAAATGGTGAAAGGTAGAAAAAAAGAGAAACAAAATGGTGAAAGGTAGAAAAAAAAGAGAAACAAAATGGTGAAAGGTAGAAAAAAAAGAGAAACAAAATGGTGAAAGGTAGAAAAAAAAGAGAAACAAAATGGTGAAAGGTAGAAAAAAAGAGAAACAAAATGGTGAAAGGTAGAAAAAAAGAGAAACAAAATGGTGAAAGGTAGAAAAAAAGAGAAACAAAATGGTGAAAGGTAGAAAAAAAAAGAGAAACAAAATGGTGAAAGGTAGAAAAAAACAAACAAACAAAATGAGAAGCGGTAGAAAAAAGAGAGAAACAAAATAGGGAAAGCGAGAAAAAACAAACAAACAAAATTGGGAAAGGTAGAAAAAAAGAAATAAAGAAATAAAATGTGGAAAGACAAATAAAAAACAAAATAGAAAAGGTAAAAAAATATAGAGAAACAAAATGGGGAAAGTTATAAAAAAAGAAACAAACAAAATTGGCAAAGATGGATATCTGGATATCCAAAAGTGGATATCTGGCCTTGCTGCAACCATGCTGAGCGGATGTTAGATAGAGTTTCCGGAAGACAATGCAATATTTGGCTGGATCAACAGTTTAAACAAAGTCTGTAAACTCAATTCCTCTATCATATTCCTGGAACATTTATCTTTGTAAAGAAACAAAATTGCGAAAATGTAGAAAGAAACAAACAAGAAATTCTGAAAAAGTAGAAAGAAAAAGAGAAACAAAATAGTAAAAGATAAAAAGAAACAAGAAAGAGAAGGAAAAAACGAAGGAATACGGTGGAAATAAAATCCAAATAACAAATATAAAAGAAAACAGAATTGAAAGTGCATAATACGTTGGAAAAAGAAAGAGTAAAAAAAAAAAAAAAAAAAGAAAGTGAATAAAAATTAAATGAAAACAAAAAACAGAAAAATGAGATGGGGCAAAATGAAAAAAAGCAATAATATAAAGAGTGAAACAATGGAAATCATAGGGCGAGGTAGGAAGTATTTAATGAGAGAGCAGGAGAGAAAGCAGGGATTCAAAGGGAAAAGATAGAAAAAGAGAAAGAACAACTGAAGTAAATGTGATTGAAAATAATAAAGAACATTTAAGATAACGAATTAGAAACTAATGCGAAGATCCTAGAAAGCTTGAGAACCGAAAAACCGTGACGGAAAGTAAAATTTAGGGAAAAACAAATCTAAACAAAAAAAAAAGGCAAACCAAAAAAACCTTTAAAATATAAACAAAATCAAAAGCATAGATAAATTTAAAAAATCAGAAAAATGAATAAAAAATACAGGAATATCGAAAATTCAATAATAATTTGCATTTTATTTTAAATCCTCTTGTGTCCCTAGCTAATACTTAATACTAAAACACTGAAACATCTCAATTGCCAATCCATGTTAAAGACGCCTGATCAATCATACGTGTTTACTCAACACCCAAAGTGGATACCTGGGCTTGCTGCAACTATGCTGAGCGGATGTTAGATAGAGTTTCCGGAAGACAGTGCAATATTTGGCTGGATCAACAGTTTAAACAAAGTCTGTAAACTCAATTCCTCTATCACTGTAACTGGAACATTTATCTTTGTATCTAATTTCCCTCAAAAGCCTTGAGTTCACAGATGGTATGATATTCCGGAACTTTCCAAAAGTGGTGCCTTTGGGAATCGCCTCTAATGTCTGTTGCCATCAAGCCGTAAACATTTCTAACACAACAAACATGATGAGATTCCGTCTTATGGTTCGAAAGCAAAGGTGCTAACAACTCGATGACTACATAATAGATATCACTAAGTAATATTTTTACAGACATTATTTATTACTTCTCTTCAATTTATTTTAAGGATAATCACGTTTGAGTAGACACCCAATTTTTTTCATTCACATTACAAATTACGTCAATAGACCAGCACATTCCAGAGATTTAATAACGTGAATTTATAAATAAAATAGATTTTCCGGTAGGGTTCAAACCTGCGTTTTCTATTAAATTAACCTAAAGGATTTCCATTATTAACATTGAACGATTCAGATCAAATGTCCGTATCAATTTTCTCCGATTATAAATTTTTTAATACAGTTTTGACCAGTTCAAGTCTACAGTCAACAGTTATCTTCCTTTCTTATCCATATAAACTATTCTTTAACGTAGCCCCTACCCCGAGTGGCTCCCGGGTCTTGTACTGGGTGAACCATACTGTAATAAAACCTTTAAGTCACGCCTGAAAATGTTTGTTTAAATGTTGTGCCTGCCTATTTTGTCTCATTCTCTCTCAATTACACACACACACAGACACACACACAGATATATATATATATATATATATATATATATATATATATATATATATATATATAGTAAAGAAGGATTGTCTACGTATGCTTTTTATAATATGTAGATTTAGCAAGCCGATAAAAGAAATTCAGGAGATAAAAAATATAAAAATAATAATATTGATAATAAAAATAATAATATTTACTGTGTATTAGTCAGCCTTTTCAACAAATAGAGCCATAATGAGAAAGATGTTAAAAATCTGAATTTTTGAACACACCTAAGTCCGTTCTAGGCGAAACCAGAATTAAAAAACTGAGTCTTTTTTGCGGGAAAACTTTTATTTATTTATCTATTCCTTTATTTGTTTTTTATATCTTACAAAAAAGAGAGATCTGATCTTAGTTGTTTATCACGAATAGTATTATAGAGGTTATTTAGAAGGCTTTTCGTTGAGAAAGGACACAAGCGTGTCTGAAAACTGCGATTTTTTAACATCTTCCTGATTATGCTTCGATTTGGTTAAAAAACTTACTATACAATAAGTGTTATTATATCTTATTATCAATATTGTTATATTTGTTCATTAACTTCCATGACTCAAAGTGTCTTTTTTTTTTTTTTATAATCGTTTCACCCCGAGCAAGGCATGTCACTGCCCACTACTGCGCAGGGGGCTACGTAGAGTGGAGAAAGGCTGATTAAATATAGGAAATGTCAGAGGGTGGGTGATAGGCGGGTAAAGATACTAAGAATGAGGGTTGGGTAGATGAGAGTGTTCTGAGAATAGTTGAGAGTTAGTGTGATAGGAGGTGTCTATTGACCCTACATTTAAACACCCGGAGATTGTAACTGTCGGGAAAGCAGAGTTGTGGAAGGGAGTTCCACAGGCGGGAAGCGCGAGAAAAGAAGCTGTTGGAGTAGAATTTACGGTTACATCTTATTTGTTTAACTGTAAAAGGGTGGGACCTAGTTGCTAATCTAGTATCTCGTGTAAATTCGTGCTTAGGCGGCACCAGTGATTTAAGCTCATCGGAGCAGAAGCCATGAAAGTACTTGTAGAAGAGGCACAGGGAAGCCACATCACGCCGGTGAGAGAGCGGCTGCAGCCGGTCTGCCAAGTCAGTATCAACCACGTTACAGATCCTCCTTTGTATTTTGTCAAGAAGCCCAAGAGGAGCAGCAGGGGCACCCGACCAGATATGGCAGCAATATTCAATACACGGGCGGATGGTAGATTTGTATATGTGCAGAATAGATTCAGGTGGGAAAAATTTCCGGGCCCTGCACAGGGAGCCGACTTTCATAGCAGCAGAGTTGGCAATGGATTAAATATAGTCATTCCATTTGAGGTCCGCCGAGAGTATAAGGCCAAGGAGGCGTAGTATTTTACTCACTGGGAGGCTAGCCTGTCCCGTGCTAATGGGAGGTAGAGTCTTGCAATACTGATTCTTCTATCAGCTGTTTACGATCATCAGTTTGTTTAGTTTTAACTGTATTCAAAGAAGCAAGTCCGGTATTGAATAGTCTTTAACTAAAGTTTGTCGAGACTTTGAATGAGAAAGTGTGTGGAAGCATTTGTTGTCAGCGACCGCCACAGACTGTCTAAAGCTATATAAAAAATGTTAACGACACTCCTTGGAACATTCCCTCTTTCTTATCTTAAAAATGTTCCGGCACACTAATCGAAAAATTAAGTGTAAAAAATTTGACAGCTTAGATGTCAAATATTCTTGATGCCGAAGTTTCTCTTACCAAATGAAATCTAGTACAATAAAAAAAACGTATCCATACCAACAGCTAAAATAATATAATATAGCAAACTGATCATAAAACCATATTATTTAATATTTAACAATGATTTTTAGAAATAAATATTTGGATTACTTCTCAGCGGACTTTTATCTTGTCGATTTTTTAAATTTCTTGAATCTGCTTGTTTCCAGGGTATGACGACATACTGCATCCACTAGTTAGGCATCTGCTCAGGAAGTTATGATGAGCATGGAACTACCTTTCAATTTAGTGTTCAGCAATACACTGTTAGAAAAAATACCAGTAACACATGTTAAAAAATACTATATCTTACAAGAGAATAAAATTTCGCCATTAACAGTAAATTAACAACAAAACACATTGAACAAAGGCTCGAACATTTCAAGGAAATGGTTTTTGAAAACCAATTCTTCGAATTTTTAGAGCGAAAATTTTTACAAGTAGCATTAATAACAATTTGAGTGTTTTTTATCAGGAATCTATAGTGAAAGCGTAACAGATTTTAAGTACAGGCCTAAGGAAAACGTAACTTTTGCATCATATTACCGCAGATAGGAGGATATTTACAAGATGAACTATATAAATTGGTCGGATCAGAAAAAGGTTAGATTAGTTTTGCAAAAATTAAGCGCTGTTGAATATATGAAGTTCATATGTTCTACCAAAGAAGACAAGGGACTTAACATTTAATGAAACTGTTACGTTAATTTCGGAGCTGTTTAGCCCGAAAACATCATTATTCCACGAAAGATGGAAAGGTATGCATTTACTGAAAAATGATGAGGATGACTTAAATACGCTCGCTAGTATTGTGAATAATTCGTGCGGGCAATTCAAATTGGCAGAATTAAGTCTGGCAGATTCAAATGCTTAATATTTGCGCATGGTTTAGTGTCAGCTAATGACACGGAATTCAAGAGGATTCTGAAAAACTCGAAAACGAACTTAACATAATTCTGTAAAACCTAGCTGAAGATTATTAGAGATGTATAAATGTTCGACAGGACGCTAAGCACATTGAAATAAATGGTGTGCCGTACATCAAAAAGGTGTGCAATAAAAAAAACTTTACGGAAGAAAGACATTACGCCTTACTCCTGCTATGGCTGTGGAGGACAACCTTTCTATGATGGTTGTTCATTTAAAAACAAGGAATGCTTTTGTTGTGGAAGAATGGACATAAACATCTCGCTGCAAGAAGAAAATCAAAAAGCGAGTTAAGAATTTTGTTTGAGTGATTAATGCTAATATATCATCAAATCAGAATACGAGAAAACTTGTACAGGTGAAAAATGAACAAAAATCTCAACTAGACAGTAGTTCTAATTTAAGCATAATGAATGTTTTTAGTTATAGGAAAGTAATAAAACCAACATTAATTGTTCTAGAAAATAGCTCGTATTGTCACAGGTGAGAAAATTAATTTCGTAGGCAAATTTAATGCGAATGTAACGTTAAACAATAGACGTTAGAATTAAAAATATTCGTAATAGAAAACACGAATAATATTTTTGATACAGATTGGCTGGAAAAATTCAAATTATGGAACTGCTCAATCAATTCATTTTTCCAAAAAGTGTGTTCTACAAACGAAACAGAAGCTATATAAAGAGAATTAAAAATAGATATCTAGTGGTATTTTTTGTTGGACTTGGCAGATGTAACAAGGTAAAAGCGAAATGCGAGCTAAAATAAGCATACAACCAGTCTTCAAAAAAAAAAATCCTTTATCTCAAGCTCTTTTCTCTATCCACTCCAACCCCATTACACCGTATTCTCATCCTTTTATTACCACCCCGACATCCCCTATAACTAACCCTTCTTTCTCATCACTTTCTCCTATGTGAACCCCTGAGCAACAGTGGCAGTGAAATGATTAAAAAAAAAAAAAGGTTGATAGACTTGAAAAAATCGGTCTGTTGTCCAAAGTCGAGGATAGCGACTGGCTGGGATTCGCTGACAGTAAAAACAAAAACATCCAAAGAGATATGCGTTTGCGCAGATTTTTCTCTGGGCTAAATAATGCACTCAAATGTTATCATTACCAAATTCCGGAGCCGGAAGATGTTTTTGCGCAGCTTAACGGAGGTAAGATTTTTTTAAAAGTAGATTTTAGCGACCCATATCTTAAACTTTAAGTCGATGAAGAATGTTCGAAATTTTTTTTACTAAGAGTACACATAGCGGATTATATACATTTAATCAGTTGCCGTTTAGCTTTACGGTCGCTCCAGCTATCTTCCAGCAAGACATAGACACGATGCTAAGCGGTCCCGACTTCGCATACCTTGATGATATTTTACTGAGATGTGATAACACAGAGGAAGATGAGAAAAATGTTTTCGAAGTGTTTCAGAGAATTCAGGATTATGGATTGAAGCTGAAGGACAAAAACTGCGAATTCTTTATGGGCAAGATTATATGTTTGAGCATATATTATTGACAAGAAAGCGGATCCAGCGTGAGCTAGTGCTTTTAAGGACATGTATGCACCGGAAAATGTCACCTCCTTACAGAGGTTTCTGGGATTAGCTACCTATTAAAAAAGCATGCACCGTTTAAGAGCACCGCTAAATAAAGCTTTTAAAGATAAACTCAAAATGGGTTTAGACGAAGAAGTTCCAGGATGCATTTCAAAAAATAAAACGTATACTAACTTTAGATCTACTTTTGGCACAATACGATCCGAAAAAAGAATTGACCGTGACAAGTGACACGAGTGCGTATGGTATCGAAGCTTGTATTATGCATAATCTGAGGATGATTCTGCTAAACCGATTGCGCATGCATCCATGACGCTTCTCCCAGAGAGAAAAAATACTGAGTGATTTAAATGCAAAGTTTAGGAATTATTTTTGCCATTAAATAATTCCTTGGACATATTCACAGGCGAAAATTTACATTGCAGACGGATCATAAACCGTTGTTAGCGATTTATGAGCCAAAAAAAGGATTACCGACATACGACCAACAGATTGCAACTTTGGGAAGCATTTGTTCTAAATTATGACTTTAAAATGGAGTTTTACCGTCGAATAAGCTAAGTCATATTCATGGATTGTCCAGACTTGTTTTATGGAATAATGAACCCTTTGAAGACACAATCATTGCGGCTCTTCAATCGGAGGTAAATAAACTAAAGGGCAAGAATAAATGACTCTGAAGTTTATTCAATATCTGACGACGTTCTCATGTACAGCGAAAGAGTAGTAGTGCCTCTAACACTGCAAGAAAGGACCCTGAAGGAATTCCATGCAGAACACCCTATTATATCCATTATAAAAGACGTAATGAAAATCTATGTTTACTGGCATTGCATGGCTAGAGACATTGAAACTTCGGTAAATGCGTGCAAAAGCTGTGCTTTGGATGCTAAGGCACCACTAATTCCGTTTAATCCATGCCCAGAAATTAAGCGTCCATGGCCACGTCTTCATAGTGATTTTTCTGGTCAAATGAATGGATCATACTATCGTAGACAGCTTTTCGAAATCGTTACAGATTTTTTAGACGTAAGAGTCCAACCACGCAATTAGTAATACAGTTTTTACCCTAACTGTTCGCAAGGTTTGAAGTTCAAGATTCAGTTGTTTCTTATAATGGTGCACAATTTTCTTCGAAGCAGCTCAAGGAATTTTGTTAATGTTTGCGTTAAATCATATTACAAATAACCTCTTACCATCCGAGATGCAACAGCCAGGCCGAGCGTTTTGTGGAAACTTTTAAAAGAGCTTTAAAAATGTCAGCCATGGATTCACAGATGCTGAAATACAGCAATTTATGCAGATGTATAGAATTACACCCAATAAAAACACGCCGTCAATGTCTCCAGCAGAGATGACGTTTGCGCGTAAGATACGATCAGTGTTTGATATACTGATACCCAAAAGGAAAAATATGAGAGTACGGAAAAAAACTGGCAATGACATTTACTATATTAGTCAAAATGTAATTTTTATGGCACGTACCGGGTGAATAAGGCGTATTGGAAAGGCGGTACTATTGTCCGAAGAATCGGAAAAATTGTATATCTGGTTAATGAACCAGAATTTGTGCATGAAAGGCACTATAAGCAAATAAAAAGTGAGGCATGAATTTCAAATAAACAATACTCCAGATGAGGTGGAACGTATAGATGTTCTCTTTGATATGTTTGA
This sequence comes from Ascarosepion bandense, assembly GCA_037127315.1. Taxonomy (NCBI): domain Eukaryota; kingdom Metazoa; phylum Mollusca; class Cephalopoda; order Sepiida; family Sepiidae; genus Ascarosepion; species Ascarosepion bandense. The sequence continues at coordinate 9,103,793 of JBBBDQ010000284.1, read as the reverse complement.
TGCGCCCACCCGGAAATCAGTCAGTCAGTTAAGTGCCATACGTGATACACGCTTGGGCGATCATATCTCTAAAGAGACATGACTGACTTGGCAGAAAATTATCCCGCAGTAGGTTGCCCTTGCTTTCTGCGGTAGACTGGTTGTCGATCAAAGCGATAGAATCCAATCTGTCCTGTTATTTAAGCCATAACTGGAAGGAATAGACGGATTAATACCTTTCCCAAGGGTATTTGCGCGTAAGTGAAGGCAATGAATTCAGCTAAAATTCGAACACTCTTCCCCGATTTCTCGTTCCGAGCCGATATCTAATGCACCACAACGCACGCTCCGCAATAGGCTTCTGAAATAGAGGTCCATAAAAGGCGTAGTAAGAGGAAGAGAAAAGGATATGGAAAGGATTGACATCGACCCTAAGAAGAAAAGATATTGACTCTGGAAAGAGCCGCTCTAAACCACGGGTTGTTGTATATTTTCTTATCTACAGGAATTGTATGTTCCTATCCTCTTAAATACGTGGACACTACTGGAGTAAACGGTATAATGATTCTACTGATTAGCAGTCATCTAGCAGTGTATCTAATTCACGCAGCGTGCGAGTTTTGTATTTTTTGATATTGTTCCCAACCTCCATCTTGGTGATTAGTCACGCAGTAATATTTTATGGTTAGACCCAATACTAAATGAGTTCGGCAGATATACAAAATTCCAAAGGGTTGTAAGATGTGTTTACTCACCTGGATTTCAACCTCTACAATAAGATGATTTTGAATTATAAGTTCTACTGGGATTCATTAGTAACAACGCTAATCATAACAACATTTTCATAATGTACTTATTATTTATATAATTTTTGTTTCTTAAATTAACTTACATATTATATATTTTAATGTTACAAGGTTTTTAACTTAACCGTTTTCTTTTAATTTTTAATTTCTTATAGACATGTATGTTAAATTGTAAAAGGAGTATTTCTTTTAGGAAAGGAGATATTTGGAAAAAAATCAAGATTGTAGATTTATATTTTGGTCAGATATGGTATCGGCACACTCAAGAATTATCCATCTAAGTTATTTTCTCTTTAGATTGAATTTGTGGTTGAACTTATTTACATATATGAATAAAGCATTTGATAAATTTTTATTATAGATGATGGAACAAAATAAAAAAATGTATTAACGACGCGTTTGCCGAATAGCGTTAGTTCTCTTTAATTTTCTTCGGGTTAAAATGAACGAAAGGGACAAAGCGTGTGTAAGGAAAATTATTTGAGATTTCTGCGTAAAGGTAGAAATCATAAATCAACTTAATTAACTTGGCTTATCGCTTTTCAATATCCAGACAATGACTGTTCGCCTGTTTGTTTGTTTTTTGTTTGTTTGTTTGTTTGCTTTGTCTATAACTGAGTTAATATGTTTAATATTGTAGGATTTAAAATCATGTATTTTTTGTTATATGTATGTATGTAAACACTTACACACTCTTGAGCATACAAGCATATCCCCGAGGACATATATATATATATATGAGCCATTTTACATACATATATTGTTATGTATAAGATCCTGTTTCTGTTCAATAAAATCCTTACATTTACTTTTGTTATGGTGATCTATCTATAGGTATGGACTTTTATTTCGTTAATAAATAATAACCTGTGTGACTTCCGGCGACGCAACCGTGAGGCAGTCCAGAGACAGTTGAGACGCAGCGTAACTATACTACTTGGACTTACACATATATATGCTGACTACTAACCCTCTTACTTGTATATATTGTTCTGTTATTCAAATACACTGTTTCAACCTACCTACTTCTTTACGTGTCTTTCTTCCTGGTCCAAACAGGCTACAACAACTTGGCGGAAAAGATTTGTCACTACACCTTTGATAAAGTACATCAGAGTACGAAATGCGTCGGCAAAGTTTTTTTGCATTTATTCTCGTTGTCGTTTTACAGATATATTTTAGATATACACCAATTTTTATACAGTAGCTAATCCCTATTGCAGACGTATGCTCAGGCACATTTGTGCTTGTTCAACATCCACAGAGCCCACAGTAGCTTATAATCAACTATGCTGAGCGGATCTTAGTTACAGTTTTTGAGAGAGACACGCGTTATCTAACATGATGAAGGGTTTTAACAACTCCAGGGGGCTCAAACGCCTCGGTCACGATGAATTTTTATACACTAGCTAATCCCTATTGCAGACGCATGCTCAGGCACATTTGTGGTTGTTCAACACCCACAGAGCCCACAGTGGCTTATAATCAACTCTGCTGAGCGGATCTTAGTTACAGCTTTTGAGAGAGACACGCATTATCTAACATAATGAAGAGTTTTAACAAATCCAGGAGGCTCAAACACCTCGGTCACGATGGCATGTGACTTCGCGCTAGCGCAATGGTATACTCTGTGGCATGGTTTTTAGGCACGATCCAATAGCTCAACCAGACCGATAACATCAAGTCATCCATAGCTAAATCCGCTGCTAAGAAAGTCGGTTCTCTGTGTAGGGCCAGGAAGTTTCTTTCTGTCCCAAAAAATCCTGCACATATACAAGTCTACCATCCGCCCGTGCATTGAGTATTGCTGCCATATCTAGTCTGGTTTCTCCTGCTATCCACTTAGGTGTCCTCGACCAAATCCAACGGAGAATCTGTAATGTGATCGATCCCGACTTGGCAGCTACGATACAATCTCTCTCTCACCGACGCAGTGTGGCTTCCCTGTGTCTCTTCTACAAATACTTTCATGGCTTCTGCTTCGATGAACTTAGCTCACTGGTACCTCCTATATACGAGTTTCCTCGAGCCACAAGATTAGCAACTAAGTCCCATCCTTCTACTGTGAAACCAATAAATTGTAAACCCTAAATTCTACACCAGTAGCTTCTTTTCTCGCACTTTCCGCCTGTGAAATTTTCTTCCGCATAGTTGCTTTCCTGACAGTTTCAATCTCTAAGAATTTAAATGTAAAGTCAATAGTCATCTCTTGTCTCACTAACTTACATCCTCTCGCTCATGCTTTTCTACATCCACCCCACCCTCATCAGCACTCTCTTCCCTCTCCTACTCTCTTCCTGACACCCCCTGCAACCTCTCAATCCTCATAACATTTCTCCTCATCCACCCCACTCTCATCAGTAATCTCTTCCCTCTCCTACTCTCTTCCTGACACCCCCTGCAACCTCTCACTCCTCATAACATTTCTCCTCGTCCACCCCACTCTCATCAGTAATCTCTTCCCTCTCCTACTCTCTTCCTGACACCCCCTGCAACCTCTCACTCCTCAACATTCCTCCTATGTAACCCCCTGCACAACAGTGGCAGTAAAATGCTTTGCTTGGGGCGACACGATTATTAAAAAAAAAAAAAATTCTTGACAAATTGAGCAGAGTGAGATTCGAAACCGGGCTTCGAAAACAGAACATGAACTTTCTAACCACTCAGCCACGCAACTCTATAACTCGTAAATACACACCAATATGTATAACTGCACCTATTTATTCACACATATTTTTCCACTTCGTTCAATGCTGCTTATTTCTTTTCTTTAACTGTTTCCTTTTATATTTTTCTTCCGTTTCCCCATATATTATTGCTACATTGCGAGTGGCAGTCTTATTGCAAATCACAAAAACAAATATTAAACTAATTATATTCATGAAAAAATCGCGTCTTTGTTCGTAAAGTTGGCCAGTCGGAGATAGAATCTCTTCGGCCGGTTCTTGATTTTTTTTTCTTTCGCTTTTATTGATGGCAGATATTTTGTGGTGGGTGGAGTTGTACATATTAAAGATGGGTCGGGATGAGGATACTATGAAGGTGGTCAGCAAGTCATTGGGTTTGGTTGGTAAGGAGATGAGATTGAAACAGGGCTTGGCTTCAGATTGGAAACGGAGAAGCGTTGTTAATTTCGACCGCTCAGGAGTGGAATCACATTCAAAAATTAAAAATAAAAGAACAGATATCATGCCTTGACAACAGAAACTACAATGAAACAGAAACATTGAAAACCGATATATTTGTTTCTAGATTGAAGATACATTTTTTTTTATTATTATTATGTCATTTTTCATCATATTTCGATTTCTGCTTTGGTCTCACTACCAACCAAGTCTGCAGGAAGACCTAAGGCAGGTAGTGGCGTGTTGTTATGGCTCCATTTCATGTTTTTCTATCTTCCCTATCATCCCCAGCATTACATAGATAAAGTTGTCCTTAGTGTGTGGGCTGTACTTAATAAGACAATTTTTTGTATATCTCTTAAGCTGGGGTTTCCAGGGATTCTTTCAATGTGTTGTTTTGTTCCATTTTTTATCATTCCAAGTGCACCTACTATCACTGGCACAACTCTTGTTTTCAATTTCCACATTTTTTCTATTTCAATTTCCAGGTCTTTATATTTTGACAGTTTTTCAAATTCCTTGGTTGCTATGTTACAATCCGCTGGACAAGCCATATCAATTAATAGACAAGTTTTCTCCTTCTGGTTTTTAACAATAATGTCTGGCCTGTTTGCTTCAATTTTTCTGTCTGTGTAGATGGTGTAATCCCATAGAATGGTTACATCTTCTATTTCTGTAACCGGTGCTGGGTGATGTTCATACCAGTGTTTGTTTACAGCTTTTCCATAATGTTTGCACATTGCCCAATGTAAATATTGCCAAACTCTATCGTGGCGATTTTTATATTCGTTTGGGGCAAGCACAGAACAGTCTGAGATTAGGTGGTCTATTGTTTCTTGGTGTTTATCACAAAACCTGCATTTTGGATCCATATTATTATGCATAATATTTGCCTGAAAGTTTCTCGTGAAAAGACTTTGGTCTTGTGCTGCAAGAATAAAGCCTTCAGTTTCAGACTTTAATCCAGATGCACGTAACCATCGATGGGTATTAACTTTGTCAACATTGAATTTATTGGCACGTACTGGATATTGGCCATGCAGAGGTTTGTCTTGCCAGCGCTGTTTCATCTGTTCAAGAGCTTTATCTTTTGCTTTCATTTTCATATTCTTTGCCGCAATAGCCGGCTCTTGGCTTCCGTTCTGCTTTTCTACAGAATCTACTAACTGTAAATCTTGTTTGAATTTACTGCCTTCTTTTATTATTGAATATTTTTTCTTTCTTTCTTCATGTTGCCTTACTAATTGTATCATCCAATCCTTTGTTGTTTCTATGTATGTTAGTAAGCCAATAGTTGTTGTCTTGTATGACAATTCTAGCTGAATAAGACCTCTTCCACCTTCTTTACGGGGTATGTATAGACGGTCTACATCAGCCTTTGGATGATGCATCTTATGCTTAGAAAGAAGCTTTCTTGTTTTAGCATCCATTCGCCTGATGTCGTTTAGAGTCCAGTTTAAGATGTTAAAGCTATATTGGACAACTGGGATTGCAAGGCTATTAATGGCCATAACTCTGTTCTGTGAATTTAATTCAGTTTTTAATATCATTCGTAGCCTTCTATAGTACTCTTTACGCACTATTTCTTTCATTTTTTTATGGTGAATGTTTTCACTCTCATTTACACCTAGGTATTTATAAGCTTCTTCTGGATTCAATTCTTTTATTGTTACAGCATGGTCTAGGCTAATTGAGGATGTTTCTTGTATTGATCCACGTAAAACTGTAGCTTTAGCACATTTATTCAAATTAAATTTCATTCCAATGTCTTCGCTGAAGCATTTTACAGTTTGCAGAAGACCTTCCAGCTCATTATCATTCTTAGCATATAACTTCAAGTCATCCATGTAAAATAGATGGCTTATTTTCTTTTGGCCTATTTTATAACCACATTCTGTCTTATTAAGTTGACTGGTTAGTGCTATTAATGATATGCAGAATAGTAAGGGAGATAAAGAATCACCTTGAAATATACCTCTTTTGATGTTTATTTCATCAGACTTATAGGTTCCATTTATATGATTGAGGTAAAGGGTTGTTTTCCATATAGACATGCACTGTTTGATGAAATTGATGATGACGGGCGATATCTTGTATATATTTAAAGTCTTTAAAATCCAGTTATGTGGCACACTATCGAATGCCTTTCGATAGTCTATCCAGGCTGTACTAAGATTTTTCTTTGTACTGTAGCAGTTTTCCAGGATCATTTTGTTACTCAGCAATTGGTCTTTACAACCATAACAGCCACGTTTGCACCCTTTTTGTTCAAGCGGTATCATGTCATTTCTTTCTAAGAATAAATATGTCTGTTTTGTTAAAATAGATGTTAATAGTTTATATGTTGTCGGAAGACATGTAATTGGTCTGTAGTTTTTCGGGTTGTTTGTGTCACCATTCTTGGGCAGAAGAAATGTAATTCCTTTGGTCATCCATGCAGGAATTTTAGTGGGATCGTCAACCATTTCTTGAAGTTCTTTGGCTAGTTTTTTATGTGCTGCATTTAAATAATATAGCCAAAAGTTAGGAATTTTATCTATACCTGGGTATTTCCAATTGTGTGCTTTTTTTTAGTGCATATTTAACATCATCTTCTGTAATTCCAGACCATGTCTGTTCGGGTTTATTTTTCATTCGTTCTATCTCTTGCGTAAACCAATGTACTTCCTTGCTAAGTTCTTTAGGGCAAGCCCATATCTTTTCCCAGAACTGTGTGACTTCTTCCATTCTGGGGGGTACTGTCACTTCAATTCTTTTTTTGCCTATTTCCCTGTAAAATCTCTTTGTATCAGTCTGAAAAATCTTATTTTCTCTGTAAAATCTTGCTCTTTTCCCATAGCGTCTTATTCTTTGAGCCTTCAGTTGGATTTTTTGCTTTATTTTTTCTTTATTTGATAAGACTTCATTTTCATTCCTGATGTTATATTTTCTTTCGGCTCTTCTGCTTTTCCTAGTTCTTACATTTATTCCTCTACTCAGTTCATCCAGTATTGATAATTCACTTCTGAGTTGTTCGATTTCTTTTTCTATTTTTCTTTTCCAAGGTGGATCTTCACGTCTACGAGACTGCCTTGTTTTTATTTTGATATTCATTTTTTTTGTTGCTGCTGTTGCTGATGCATATATTATTTCGTTAAGATTTGTATGAGGGTCTTCATCCAGTATTGATTTCAGTGCTGCATTGTAGAGTTTAATAGTACGGAGGTTATGTTTTGTTGGTTGTAATTTTGGGAGCTGTTCACGTTCCTCCATGGTAATATTTTGTATTTGACTTAGATGGTTTTTTATTTCTATCTTGGCTTCCTGTATATTGTTCTTATTTTCCGTCAAATAATTATCTTCGATGTGTTCTGAACTCGTTTTATTTTTGTCTTTTAACTGACTCAGATCACACCTTTCCAGCACTTTTAAACTTACAGCATTATCTTCGCAGTGATTTGCGTGTTTCACGGTTTCTACATTATGACCTGTGGCTTGTTTGATGTTATTACTTTTTATTTTTGATTCCGGTTTCTTTTCATATTTTGTTGATTCGTCTCTTCTTGTTACAATTCTTTTAATTTCATTGATTTCAGCCTCTGTCAGTCGGTTATTACGAATAATGTACCTACGTACATTGGCTAATTTATTTTCGTCAATATACTTTCTATTTGCTTGACCAACTTTTTCACGCCAAATGTCATATGTTTGGCGAGTCACGTTTTTTTGAGGTTTGAGTAACGCTTCATGAAATGCAGTCATAACGACTTTGTACTTCTCACGAGACCATTTTATTTTTTCTTTCTTTAAATATACGGTTGTAGATCTAGCTGGTGAATTTTCAGGACCATCGTTAGGATTATCCTGGTTGTGGGGACCTGAAGATTCATTCTTTGTGTAGGAGTTTGTTCCTATGGCAGATTTTTAGACCTCAGGTAGGTTCCCTCCTGAAGGACGGGCTCCCTGTTTATCCACTGGAAGAGCCATATTGGACTTTTTATTTCTATTTGTATTTTTCAAGTTTTTCCCACGAGTGACGCACGGGTCCAAAAGTCCACCCAAAGTTGCCCGGCACGTTGGGTAACGGTCTTTTACAAACAGGGTCCCGAAGCCTGTAGGGGATCGTTTGTGACCTCATAACGCAGTAACCATTCCCTCCTCGGCACGATTAACACCTTGAGTTGCGGGTTGTTGTTCGGAGTTTTCCTTCTCCTAAATGGGCTGCCAAGCAACATCTGACATAGACGCGATTGGAATTCAAGGAGAAAGACGCTGGTTAAAAAAAAAAAAAAAAAAAAACCTTTGGCGTAGCAACGGCTCAACGAAACAACACATCAATACTAGAGTATTTTGTTAAAAATTAAAATAAAATAAAATTTATGAAATATCGACAGCTAAAGGAAATATAATACGGATGATTTTATTTAGGTTCATTTAAAGAGCAAACAGATAAACCAATTAAAATAAAACAGAATTTCATAAAAAAAAAAAAAAATTCGATAATATCTGAAGAAAAAAAAAATCCTGTTTATATTAAAACAGAATTTCATATTGAGAAAAGGAAAAATTCACATAGAGAGACGCTGGTTGAAAAAAAAAACAAAAAAAAACAAACATACTTGGGCGTAACGGTCGTTCAACGGAAAAAAAAAAATGTAATAATTTGTTCGTCCACTCTATCATTTATTTTTTCAATAAAGTCGCTGGTCAAAAATAGGGTTATCAGAATAAGATAAATTAAATAATAAATTAAATCAATAGATAAATAAAAATAAATATATCAATAAATACGTAGACCTTCTATAAAATAATACCATATAAATTGTTTTTCATCGGATTTAATTTATTTTCTTGTTTTGTTTTGTTTTTAAGAAAATTATAATAGTAAAAAAAAAAAAAAATTTCGATAATATCTAAAGAAAAAAAATCCTGTTTATATTAAAACAGAATTTCATATTGAGAAAAAGAAAAATTCAAAGAGAGAGACGCTGGTTGAAAAAACAAACAAACTTGGACGTAACGGTCGTTCAACGGAAAAAAAAAAAACATCACTGCACTTAGAGAGTATTGTTAAAATAATAAATAAAAAACAATTGTTGCTACTATCAACCATTGACCTTGCAAAAAAAAAAAAAAATTCAAAATTTTTTTTTAATAGGAAGAAAAAAATGGACATACCTTTGAGTTTACTACCGTAACATTTAAAAATAATAATTTGTTCGCCCACTGTATTCTGTGTTATTCTTTCATTAAATACAACGAGAATAAAATTATCGAAAAATAAATAAATATATAAAATGAACGAACAAATATAATAAATTATTACATATTCTTTGTAATAAAGAATATCGTAGATCGAACATTTTTTAGTGTTTTTCGTCGTATTTTTTTTTCGTTGTCTTGCTTTAGAAAACTAGTTAATAAATCTATTTAAGGATCATTAAAAGAAGAAACATACAATTTGAATTATATACGAAGAAAAAATTAATGTTTATGTTTAAAATAGTGAAATTAAAAATTAATGTTTACGTTTAAAAAACATTTCAAAAATTTTTTTTTAATAGGAAAGAAAAAGTGGACATACCTTTGAGTTTACTACCGTAAAATTTAAAAATAATTTGTTGGCCTACTGTATTCTGTGTTATTCTTTCATTAAATCCAACGAGAGTAAGATTATCGAAAAATAAATAAATATATAAAATGAACGAACAAATATAAATGAATTATTACATATTCTTTCAAAGAAAGAATATCGTAGATCGAACAGATTTTAGTGCTTTTCGTCGTATTTTTTCGTTGTCTTGCTTCTCGTCGTATTTTTATTTTTTTTTCGTTGTCTTGCTTTAGAAAACTAATTAATAAATCTATTTAAGGATCATTAAAAGAAGAAACATACAATTAAAATTATATACGAAGGAAAAAATAAATGTTTATGTTTAATATAGTGAAATGGAAAATTAATGTTTACGTGGGAAAAAAAAAAAAAAAACGTTACGTTTTCAGGAGCCTCAGAAAAGCACGTCATTCTCGTTGTAATTCCAATCGCGTATTATTATTATTGTTATTATTATTATTATTATTATTATTATTATTATTATTATTATTATTATTTTGTCATTTTTTATCATATTTCGATTTCTGCTATGGTTGCACTACCAACCAATCTGCAGGAAGACCTAAGGCAGGTAGCGGCGTGTTGTTATGGCTCCATTTCATGTTTTTCTATCTTCCCTATCATCCCCAGCATTACATAGATAAAGTTTTCCTTAGTGTGTGGGCTGTACTTAATAAGACAATTTTGTTGTATATCTCTTAAGCTGGGGTTTCAAGGGATTCTTTCAATGTGTTGTTTTGTTCCATTTTTTTATCATTCCAAGTGCACCTACTATCACTGGCACAACTCTTGTTTTCAATTTCCACATTTCTTCTATTTCTATTTCCAGGTTATATTTTGACAGTTTTTCAAATTCCTTGGTTGCTATGTTACAATCCGCTGGACAAGCCATATCAATTAATAGACAAGTTTTCTCCTTCTGGTTTTTAACAATAATGTCTAGCCTGTTTGCTTCAATTTTTCTGTCTGTGTAGATGGTGTAATCCCATAGAATGGTTACATCTTCTATTTCTGTAACCGGTGCTGGGTGATGTTCATACCAGTGTTTGCACATTGCCCAATGTAAATATTCCCCAACTCTATCGTGGCGATTTTTATATTCATTTGGAGCAAGCACAGAACAGCCCGAGATTAGGTGATCTATTGTTTCTTGGTGTTTATCACAAAACCTGCATTTTGGATCCATATTATTATGCATAATATTTGCCTGGAAGTTTCTAGTGAAAAGACTTTGGTCTTGTGCTGCAAGAATAAAGCCTTCAGTTTCAGACTTTAATCCAGATGCACGTAACCATCGATGAGTATTAACTTTGTCAACATTGGATTTATTGGCACGTACTGGATATTGGCCATGCAGAGGTTTGTCTTGCCAGCGCTGTTTCATCTTTTCAAGAGCTTTATCTTTGGCTTTCATTTTCATATTTTTTGCCGCAATTGTTGGTTCTTGGCTACTGTTTTGCTTTTCTACAGAATCTACTAACTGTAAATCTTGTTGTTTTGCTTTTCTACAGAATCTACTAACTGTAAATCTTGTTTATTATTATTATTATTATTATTATTATTATTTCATTTTCATATTATTATTATTATTATTATTATTTCATTTTCATATTATTATTATTATTATTATTATTATTTCATTTTCATATTATTATTATTATTACTATTATTATTATTATTATTATTATTATTATTATTACTTCCATTACTATTATTGTTTCCGATTTCAACCGATGATCATGCATTATAGGTGCTTTCTATCAAGTCGTACGGCCTCAGAATGATAAGATTTTTCGCAGTATATTTACTGTGGCAAGCAAAGCAAATTTCTGAAGTGATGGCAGACTAGACGATTTTCTCGATGTATGACTTTTGAACTTAAAAGTCATACATCGAGAAAATCGTCTAGTCTGCCATCACTTCAGAAATTTGCTTTGCTTGCCACAGTAAATATACTGCGAAAAATCTTATCATTATCGTCTATCGTATAGACCCCAACACCTAATGATAACCCGGACAATAATGGTATGAACTTCATACATACAGTATCTTAAATACGGAGATATGTATATTTTTGAACCTGCCTTTTTTTTATATTATTGTCATCAAAAACAGCAACGTTGAGAAGAAAGCATTATTGTTACTACTATTATTATTGTTTTTGCATTTTTAGAGAACAGAAACAAAAATGCCACCGAGATACAAATATACGAAACCTACTATACTCTTCATGTCGCCTAGTTTTATAACTGTTGTAGATTTCGGAAATTGGAACCGCACAAAATAAAGGAACAACAGCCAGTATTTGAGATAGAAAAATAAGTATATTAAACGTAAAGGATACAATTTTGAACGCAGGTTAGTAATCCAGGAATACGGTTACTTGTAAGTATATATACAAGTCTCTGAAGGGAAGCCATAGTATGTCCACGTCTGAAACTGGCGAGTGCTGCGTAATAATATTCTTGTTTAGTAGAGCCCAGAGCTACTATGAACTACTGACACCGTATTCTCTGTGAAATTTCAGTATCTTACGGTATCGTTCTCTATCTGACGGCATCTTTCCGATCTGACGTATCTCCTATGGCAGGAGTATATGCATACACTAGACGAGTCTATTATTCTGGAAGAAGGGGAGACCATACAACAATAAGGATATAGAAAGCACATCCAAAACAACTAATTGTGCGCGATATGGTAAGAGTATTTCGTCAAAGCAGCGCTTAAACTTGCTGGTGGGACCCAATTAGAAGTATATTCAATTTGGCAAAATACGTTCGCTCATAGTTGAGAGTGTTCCCAAGAATCGAAATCAGTGGTTCCAGTAATTTTTGACAAATGCCCACTTTCCACCATGAATCAGAATGCCATTCAACTCTTTCCAATATTGTCTGCTACAAAAGATGGGCTCCGGCGAAAATATCACCTACCACTAAATTACAACCTACAATCAAAAGATAGGTACTCCTTGGTGAAGACTGTACATAGATTTCGCAGGTTCAATGGAAAAAGCATATATTGTGGTAGTGAATAGCTTTGCTAAGTGGGTTTTACATGAAATCTTTGCAAGCTATAGTATTCTTCAATAATGTCTTTTCCACGTGGCTGTTCTTGATGACAATAATAATATCAAGGTCAAAGTATCTGATAGGCTTAAAAATGTATCACTCTCCGGATTCAAATTGTTGTAATGTGTGAAGTCCATACAATTATTGTGCGAGGTATCATTGGGGTGTTGGGGACTATACCATCCCAAACAATATTATTAAAGTCCTATTTCTTTTCCATATTAATACATATTTACTGGGCGTTTAAAAGAACAAAAAACTAAAAGACCTGACTCTCTGGCTTCTCAGAACTGCTTGAATATTTTTCATTTTTCATATTCAGTGCATTCAATTTCATTCGATATTTAAACTATCTTTGTAAGTCAAAACTAATAGTTTCTGAGTTTATACATTAGCATCATTTGTAAGTCAATACACACTGAATTCAAAGAATGAGGACATTTTTCTGTACATCCTCTACATCGATACATTAAAGAGGTGTTTAAAAGCAACAGAAGATGTTGATGGATTTTTAAACTTGAATACAAGGATAATATTTTATCTTATTTCATAACTAAATATTTAATAAATAAACTGTACCATACTTACAAAATTTACATTATTAGATCGACGTTTTGGCTGTTGTACGCTCCGGCCTTCAGGTGCTAGGAATTTTGAACCGAATCCTATATTATTATATCACTTTCATTCTTTTGCTATCCATGAGTTATCTCCCTCTAACTGGACTCCTTAAGTTACTTCTTCACCAACTTGTAGCGTGGTATTGAACTCACAACTCTTTGGGTCAAGTCACTGGAACTAACTAGCGTCTATATCCACTAAGCTATGTGTCTTTAAGGACAAAAACAATTGAATATTTGGGACTTTTAAAGCTAATATTCATAACCATTTTTAACCAGAATTCATATTGCAATTTTTTATATTAATGGTTCTTTTCTAGTATTTTTTCCCAAACCTCATATAGCAATTTTGGCACTAATTGTTTTCTCTGACACTATGTATTACTGGTTCCCATACTGTATTCATCTCTGTGCTTGGTCGGCGTAGTAGATTTTTGTAGCCAAACATATGCGCTGATTCCTTAAGTTTACGTAGTTTCCAGTGGTGTTTTCTATCTATTATTTCAATACCATCCGAAAGGGGGCAGTGATCCTCTTTTTCCCTACATATATGGTCTGCTACGCCTGATTTTCCTATCTTCCCTCGTGTTACAGCGTTACGATGTTCTTGTAGCCTTACCTTAAGATGGCGGCCTGTTTCTCCTTTATATATCTTTCCACAGCTACATAGAATGGCGTACACATAGTTCTTAGTCATGTCCTCCTCTGTTGGCGGTCTTAGACCCACTAGAGCCACTTCTCAAGATCGTCCTGATGTTATATGTACTACAGATCCTTTGCATTTTCTCCGATAACCCCTTCACCTATGGTAGACAGACCGAAGCTGTTTTCTGAGAGTTGTTAACCTCATGCAATCTCCTTTCTATGTTTGTTAGATTTGTTGTCATGTATCCTGGATAATTGTTACGTTGTAGAGTATTGCTTATACTGACCATGTTCTGTTTGTATGTCTCTGAGTCGCCACTTACAGCTTTTGCTCGATGTTGCAAACAGCGAACGATCCATTGTTTTACATTGTGTGCGTGGTGGGAGTTGAAGTTGAGGCATTATCTGGTGAATGCTGGCTTGTGGTATACGGATGTCTTGAGCCCTCACCTTCGTTCGAATTATTAGCACATCCAGGAATGCCAGTTTGTTGTCACTCTCCTTTTCCATAGTAAACTGTATGGATGATCTTACTGAGTTCTCATGGTCCAGTAGCGTCTGGACCTCCTCCTGGCGTGTACTACACTTCAATATACAAAAAGTTCAATATAAGATGAATATACTTAAATCGATTTCAATCAGATAAAGATTACCGTCAATTACAAAATCATGTTTATTTTCACTTCCGAATGACAGTCATGATTGTTTTTCTTCGCAGACTTCTAGTTTATTTTGTTTCTTCAGTTTTATTTTCAATAAAGTTGAAATTTCCGAGTTAAAAATATGTATTGATACAAATGGAAGCTATTCATAAATAACTTTTTCTTCCACTTAGAAATAACTTTTTCTTTCACCTTGAAACTTTGAAATCACCCCTTACGAGACTCTCCCCTTGTCTGAGAATCTCTGATCTAGATATTACTACCAAATCGTTTGGGCTGCATTATTATTCCTAACTAGAAATAAAATACAAGCAACAGAAATATATATCTGTCAACTAGAAACCCAGACAATGTATCTCTCCAATTATTTCCGCATCTGAGACGTAGTTTGTTGTAGAACGCCGTTTAAAATTGTAAAACAAGAAATCAGTAGATTTAAACAGCTTTACCAAAATCTAAATTCTGTTCAAAAATAGGCTTAGACAGACATAGTCTCAATTATAATTCGAACTTCTAATTGAAATTATCACATTGTTACAACTCGTTTCTAGTGGTTATGAAAGTTAGTCCTTTTTAAGCTACTCGCAGTGACGTTTTTTATAAATATTCTTTACTCCAATGCAACAAGTTTATTTTACTCAATTGGAGTTCTTCATTTAAGACGACTGCCAGAAGCTGAGTAGCGTGTAAAGAGACGGGAACATTTTGCTAGAAACAAAGAAGAGAGTAATGGATTGCTACGTGATATAAGTTCTTCAATATGGCAGTGAATGCTAGACAATCTCATCAAAAATAAAAGAAAAACTTGAAGCAACTCATATGTGGTTTTACAGAAGGATGCTGCGCATATCATGGATCGAGCAAGTGAGCAATTATGAGATTTTAGTAAGGATAGAAACGAAAGGAATTAATACTGAGCATCAGGAAAAGACAGTTAACGTTCCTGGGACATATGGTGAGGAAGAAGTACTTGGAGAATCTGATACTCACAGGCCAGATGGAGGAAAAAGCAGCGTGTAACATACTTGACAGACCTGAGCATGTGGATGGTGGACTGAGTTTGGGGTGCGTTAACAGGAGAAAGCGTGCTAAGAGCCACCAGGGATAGGGAGACATGAATAGCCATGGTCGACTACCTCCTGAAATGAAATGGCACAAAGAAGAAGAAGAAGAAGGTTTGGTTCATTTGTGCCCATGGGTGTATATTATGTATCCCTTTTCTGGTTATCATACGTGTACGTTTACCCAAATTTTGCTGTGTTGGTACATTGAAAGAATCGTATAGTTTCTTCCTTTCTTACAGGATTTTCTTTAGAAAACTTTTTCTTTAACTGATTTCAATGCCTTTTGTGTTTCTATTTTTTCCTTTCGCCATATATATCATTTTACCAACTGGTGAAATTATTACGCCGTCTTACCACACTTTTTTACCAGTTTTATTTAAACTCAAAACCACTTTATCGCCAATTTTGAAAATTTTTGCTATATATTCTATATAACCGACTTAATTTTTCTTGCGAATATCAATTTTGAGTGCGACATCCGTGATGGATTAATGGAATTCGATGGCATCCGATATATTCCCAAAGTTGTTGCAGTGCTTCTTCACTTACTTTTTTAATAGTTGTTTTTTTTTTTTTTACAAAGCTCTCTTAAAAGTACCCCAAAACTTTTCAGCTTGTCCGTTTGACCTTGCGTTATACAGCAGGGAAGTAATACTTTCGATCGGGAACATTTCACAAAAAATATTTAAATTTGTAAGCAGTGAATAGAGTAAATTTATCCGAGACTATGATATCTGGAATGCCTTATCTTGCAAACAGTTCGTGTAAAACTTTCACTGAAATCGTAGAAATTACTCTTTTGCGCTAATACATTTGAGGCCATTTAGTAAAGTTATCCATCAGCAGAAGATAATGAGATCCGTTTCTTGGACCTGCGAAATCTAGGAGCAGCCTTGACTGCGAACTGTCTTTGGATTGTAGGTTGTAATTTCTTGGTAATTGATTTTGCTGCTGGAGCACAACCTCTAGAAACTTTTGCTACAATTTTGGTACAGTAAACATAGCTTCTCATAAGAAATTCCAGGATGTGCACTATAAATTTTATGTAATATCGGCTTTTGTAATATACTAGATAGTACTACTCTTTTTACAAACATCAATACTCCATCAAAGCGTTAAATTGATTATGTGCTTAGTTGCATTTTTACATCCACATTATTAATTTTCACATATACAATTTTTTTGGTTTCCTGCTATTTTTCTCACAATGCAGTGTTATAATTTTTTCTGATTTAGTTTTACAATGTCTTATTTTATGTCTTATTGTTCTCAGAATTGTAGCATTTCGAATTCTTAATGGGATAGTCGTCTTAAATATGTAATCTTTCACATCTGAAATGTGCACTAACTTTTCTTTTTCCAGATTTTCCCTTTGCTTGTATGTATGCACATTCTTTATTCTCACTTTCTTCGGCATCGCGACTTTAGATTTAGGATTCTTTGAGATTCATCTGATATTACTACGAGTACAAATTTATTATTCTGTTCCAGTTTCTATAGAATTCTTGACCGTATTTTTGCGTATTTTTTGGCTGTCAACTTGTAAACGAAAATTAACCTTTGAAACATATCAAGCGTCAGTTTGTTTAATCCGAATCCTTCTCACTCCTTTTTAAGGCTTCCTGCGTGTAGGACAAAATCTTCGTCTTCTTTTTTCGTCAGATTCATACATTTCTAAAGTGTATTGAATGACGAGCTTTTTCCTCTAAGATTTTTATTTAGAATATTTTTTTCAAAAGAAATATTTCACTTTTTTTCGGGAGTACAAAATTACATTATTTTTCATGTTCTACCGGTGCTAACTTTCTTGATAAAAGTCTTGTTTTTTCTCGTCTTCCCAGTCGTTGCACTCTTTTCTGAAAATTTCCTCGTATATTTTAAAATAAGCAGAAAAGATAATTCCATCATCTGAATTGCACGTGAATTCAGACTTGGCAATTGCCACCGCGTGGGAAATAACTTGGGGTTTTTCCTCTAAATTATTTCAGTTAACTTTCGTTGTTTTTCAAACAACTGCTGATCTTTTGTTGTTTCTGTTGTTGTTTTTGTATTTTTACACCCTGAGTTAATATTTCGCCCATATTTGAAGAATATATGTTTTAAGGGATTTAATGTAATTTTTTACAAACACCAAAGAGTAAAAATTAAACCAACATAGTTTCAAATTCTCGTCGTTATTGTTATAATATGCACCGAAGCAAAAATTGGATTTTTCTACTTGATAGAACACAGTTTCGATATTATCGTCTCCCGCACTTATAACTCGTATGAGTTTCAACATCTCGTCGCCCCTGTTATAGCTGTTATAACAAGCAGTCATGACGTCCAATCTTGCTTTGGCTACACGCTGTAACTTATGTTAGAAATACATTTGACTGAATCCAACTAGTTTAGGGTTCTTCATTTAGGACACTTGGTGTAGTTAATGTGTTACCGTGGGTGTGATATTTGCGCTACAACAGATTTATTAACTAATCAGAGACGTTTTAACAAACGCCATTCATGCTTAAAAAAAGACAATCTTGTTCGAAAAAAAAAACTCAAAAATCTCAAGCCCCACAGCCAGAAATTGATAAAATATATTCTACCTCGTAAAAATCGAAATAAAAAAAAGAGATATATATTTAATAAGCAATAAAACATTTGAGTTAATAAATCTTACTTTTAACATGCTATAATCCGTTATTGTTTCATTAATAGCGTAACGTCAATGAAGAGTATTTAGTCTTTCAGTATATCTTCGACCGGGGAATGTCAATAATACTGAATACTCAAATTTGTACATACTTAAATTAACTTATTGAGGATTTACTTGGAAATTACTTTTTATTTTTAAAATATTTTCATAAAGCAGTTTACAAATTTTAAATTACAGCGAAACATAAACAAAGAGTAATTTTAGAAGCAGTAATAGTACAGTTATTATCGTTTGATGATTAAATCACTTAATAAACACATACAAGTCAGTCAGTCAGTTAAGTGCCATACGTGATACACGCTTGGGCGATCATGTCTCGAAAGAAGATTATCCTGCAGTAGGTTGCCATTGCTTTTAGACTGGTTGCCGACCAAGGCTATAGAATCCAATCTGTCCTGCTATTTAACCCATAATTGGAAGGAATAGACAGATTAATACTTTCCCCAAGGGTATTTGCGCGTAAGTGAATGCAATGAATTCGGCTGGAATTCGAACTCGGCTCCCCGGTTTCTCGTTCCGAGCCGATATCCACTGTACCACAACGCACATCCTTGTACCACAACGCACATACAAGATATAATGTAAATTGTGGATTTTTGCGTGATAATTATAAGCATACCTTTCAACACAATTCGTTTTTGTGTTCTAAAAAAACAACAGATTTTCGTACGAACTCCTTCTGTGGGGAACTTTATAATTTGCTTTTTACAAAGAAAAAAACAAAATTATTTTATACTTGATAATAAGATTATTTAAACTTGTAAAGATGTAGTCGAAAATCATCTATTATATTTGCTTTTCACATAGGTTTTCTTCTACTGTGTCAGCCATTATAACAAGGATCAGACATCAAACATTTTTGTTGTATTGAACTGGATGTATATTTACTGTAACCCAAATGAATCCACTAAGAAAACATGTTCCTTAAGCGTATGTTAGAACTAAACATGATTGTGTACATACGATCCATCACTAAAGATGTTGGGAAAATGGTTGGTACCCTGTAGCACTCCATTAAGTACGTAACTCATTCTTTCTGCTTAATCTTTAATATATATTGGAAGAAACTGCTCAGTCTTAACTTTCCGCTATAATACAGACGTAGTACAAGGATTAGTTTTACCAGCATCCTTTGAAATGAATCGTACATATGAAATTTAATTTTCTATATTAATTTTAGTAATAGAAGAAGTAATTATTACCTTAATTCTTCAGAATTTTCCCTATCAGCTATTATTACTGGCGTTTTTCCTGGTGTCCCGACTACATGAAAGATTACTTTATGAATTATTTCATATTAAATAGGAAATGTATTTTTTAAAATCTAGACAAATCAAGCACATGGCTTCCATATCTAAGTCAAGTCTTTCTCATTTGCAATTTTAAACTAGATGCTAAATTCTTTTTCTTTAACAAAGAATCGATATTCCTTTTCATTTTTTCCCAAGGCATAACATATAAAGCCTAACATTTAAAAGGTTAACAAAGCACATCAAGCATAGGTTTTACACAAGCATACATAAATATACAATGTAACGAATTAAAAAAATGTTTATATCAAAAGACCTCGTTATTGTTTAACTATTTTCAAATTAATTTTTCCTTATTAAAATTTAAAGTGCGCGTTTTATTTTTTCTACAAGTGCGACCTGAAGTAAAATAAAAGTTTCAGAATCTCTGGTCTCAGCAATTCTAAAATATTTTATTAGCAAAACAAAAACTTCCACGTAACAATTTCTTCACAGATTAAGAGAAGGCTAGAAGCTAAAGAAATGTGTCTGGACAGAATCATACTGACAATGCTATGGACTAAACATGGGTAACGAAGATTTATTGAAAGAAATGATCGTCTACGTCTTAAAGTGAGACGGCTTATAGACGAAGAAAAATTTAGCTTATTTGCTCTGAGAGATTCTTTTTTTCTTTCTGCCATCAAGTTTATTGAATTTTCTATCCTGTTTGCTTACAGTTTCTGCCACGTTGCATGGCAAAAAATACAAATAAACACAAGAAGCAAATCTTCCATTGTCGAATATTTCCTGTTCATTTTCCTCATTTCACGATTGAAAATTGCCTCGACATATTCAATACACTACTTGTCAACCAACTGAAATGACCAACCGGCTTCCTTAATAATCTAGCTGAATGTGCCATTGTCAGTTCTTTCTGATCGGTGTCATGGTGCTCGCCTCTCGATGAAAAGCACGCTGTTATCGCCTGAATCACATGCTGAGAACGACCGCAAAAGAGATATGTATTTATCCAAATTGAGAAAATGGAAACATAAAGGATGCTTGTACTGAAAATCATAAAGAGGTGGTTAAAATTTATTACGAGGAAGGAGGGCTTGAGAAATTTGACGCACACATGGTATAAAGAAGACATGAGAGACAATGAGAGAGAGAGAGAGAGAGAAAGAAAGAGTAAAAAAAGCGATTGGTGGTATAAATGCAGAAAAGAGAATACATGGAATGGGGAAAAAGAAGTCATAAAAAAATTGCATGGAAGTATATTCATATACATCATTTTTTTTCTTTCCTTCCCTCCTTCCTGCTTTCCTTTCTTCCATCCTTCCTTTCTTCCTTCATTCCTTCCTTCCTTCTTTCCTTTTTTTCCTTCCTTCCTTCCTTCCTTCCTTCCTCCCTCCCATCCTTCCTCCCATCCTTCCTTCCTTCCTTCCTTCCTTCCTTCCTTCCTTCCTTCCTTTCTTTCCTTCCTTCCTTCTTTCTTTCCTTCCTTCCTTCCTTCCTTCCTTCCTTCCTTCCTTCGTTTTAGATTGTCCATTTCTGTCAATGTCTGCAAAGAAATCTTGTGCCGAAATTAATTTTTCTACGTTCTTGTCAAGTAAATAGTTTTGTGTTTTCTTTTTTTTTACTATTTATCTGTGCCGTATATATTTTAAATTTATACTTTATTTTCGGTTTGTCTATATCGTTTTTAACTGTCGCAGTCTTATTTTTTCGCCTAAGCCAGAGTAGTGAAAGACAGGAAAATCTCATTAGAAACAGAGAAAAGAGTGCTGGATTGCTATGTGATATCTGTCCTTCAGTATGGAAGTGAATGCTGGACGATCTCATCAAAGATGAAGGAGAGGCTTGAGGCAACAGACATGGGGTTTTTAAAGAAGGATGCAGAGGATACCATGGGCGGAGCACGTGTGAAACGATGAGGTGTTGGAAAGGATGCAACCGAGAAGAAAACTGAGAATAAATATCAGGAAGAGACAAATGAGGTTCCTGGGAAACGTAATGAGGAAAGAGGGCCTGGAGAACTTGATACTCACTGGTCGGATAAATAGAAGAGACAGGAAAAGCAGCGCGAGTGGTACTTGTTAGTTCTGAGCAAATGGTTGATGGAGCGGAGCTTGGAAGAGAAAAATTACTGAGATCAACAAGAGAAGGAGCCAAGTGGAAGTCCATGATCGCCTACGTCCTGAAGGGACACGGCACATGAAGAAGAATCATAATGATGTTTTATATATGTTATTATTTACTTTCTTCATTCATTTAGTCATGTTGATGCAAGTCATTTTTTACCGCAGCAAACTGGGTTTTAGAAAACAACAGTCTGTTCAATCCTTACTAGGTACTTAAATTTTTTCATTTTGTTTTGATCTAAAACTAAACTACATTTAGTAAAGAAACAAACAATTCCTTTTGTTGTGAGAAGGATTTATCAAACAAACATAGTTATTTTGGGGAACTACCTACAAATGGACTCGTTCACACCTTTATAATATGGCTACCAACCATGAGTGGAGTCACTGAGTATTAACCACAGAGTGAGTGAATGAGTGAGTCAGGACGCCTTCGAGAGAAAGTACTCTCCAGTCCACATTTACCTTTGTACTACGTCTTACGATAACATACTATTTAACCATATATCCGAGTCCGTATTAACTTTCTATGGCCTTAACAATAGTTTTACAAATGGACGGGGGGAAAACAATGAGTAACCTACCGAACGTGCTTGTGTAGATGGAAGACAAAACAGGGCCTGGAAGACATGGTAAATGCAAACCCACAAAGAGTAAAATGTTGCGGAAAAGCATAATCACCCACGTTCTGAGATGAAACGGCGCATAGAAGACGATATTAACCGAGTAGACGGAAGTTTTCAACGATTTACGCTTCCGATTTTCTCTATCTCAAGAGTGACCATAAGACGAACCGCCTTTGATTAAAATAAAACTCTAGGATACACAATATCCAGATCCATACTTGCCTGTTGATCCATACTTGCCTGTTGATCCATACTTGCCTGCGGACCTATTCAAATTTTAACGTGGGTTATCTAGAGAGAAATAGATGTAGTACAACAATTTTAACAAAATAAAATATGTAGTGTTGATAGCAGACACAGAAACGAAAACGACAATAACCCTTACACAAGGTACTAAAAGAAAGTACGAAGAAATCTTAAAATTTACAATGACTTTTAGCAATACAGTTTTATGGTTATTTTTCTTACCGCAACTCACACCCGTTAAGATTATCTCGGTGGGAGATTGAAAGTACTTGGGAAGATCGGGGAGTGAATAATAAAATAATTTAACATTGTTACAGCTCAGTTTTTATATCTTTCAATTATAATACACGAAACAATATCTGTGAGTATTAACGGATTTTATTAAAAATACAGACTCAATGTTTACAAATTATTTAATATATATTTATATATATATATATTTATATATGCATATAATCATTTATATATATATATATATATATATATATATATATGCATATAATCATTTATATATATATATATATATATATATATATATATATATATATATATATATATTAGTCGTCTACATACAAGTCTATTTCACTGTATATTCCACATTTGTAAACGAGTTATTACGTATTGATTGAGCCCAAACATGTTTTGTTTTGACAAGTTAAGTCATGTGTTTTTACTTTGTAAATGAGTTCTTTTGTTTTACAAAGTCCTTCAAGTGTGCCTTTATTTTTGTCCCTGCAATTATATTTCTTATTAATGATCTTGTTTTGTACAATACTATTTAAATATCTGGCATTTTATTTCTTTCTGAAATATTCCAAATTACTAGTACCGCTATAACTAAGTTTGTAATCTTATTGAAAATTTTGTTCAGTTCTGAGCTTTTTGGAAAACACTTATCGATTTGTTTAAAAAATATTTGTCCTATTTTGGTTTTTACCTCTAAGTTAAATGGTGGGTTAAAAAGACAACGTTTTGTTTTTTATCATTTTTTTAATTTGTCTGTTTGGTTGGGGATTGTATTCTAAAATGTTCTTATGGCCAGATTTTCTTACTGCATTTTCATAGTTCCTCTTCTTTTCATCAAATACTGTTTTGTTTGACGAATTTTTGATAGCATGTGCTCTATTCCTTTGTGAATGTGCTTGATTATGCTTTTGGGTTGGTAAGATCTTCTGTTTTATGTATTCTAAATTTGTGTTTGCTTCACATGTATGGAGAGAAATTGTCAATTTATAAATTTAATTCCACATCTCAATATTGGACTACTTTTTTATTTGTTTCTACTATTATCTCAAAATCTAGGTATTATAATAATTTATCATTTTCTTTTTTTTTGTCCGGTACTATCATTAATCCGTCATCTCTGTATAATTTGTGGTTGTCTATGTGGATTATTTTGTTGATTTTATTTTAAATGTAAATTCACATCAATTCTGAAATTTCTGCTCCGTCATACGATCCTTGTGGTATATCAAAGGTGCTGTTGTTTGATATTTTAATCCATGCTTTACCTTTGTGGAAAAAGTATTGATTTGCGACAATTTAGGATTATATCAATATGTTTAGATGGTATTTTTATGCACCTTTTAGCAAAATTAAACGCTTCCATCAAACTTTTTTCATAAATTGATAAGTAAAAAGTTTTCATTTCATATTTAGGACAAAAATTAATGCCTACTTCAAGGACTTAGAAGAAGTCCTTTACAAAGCAAAATTACATGACTTAACTTGTCAAAACAAAACCTATTTGGGATCAACCAACGAATCTTTTAAAAGCAGATGGTTTAATTACAGGTCTACATTTAAAATAGAAAATTTAAAGTATTGTGCAAAATTGGCTAACCATGTGTGGAAATTTAAATTAAAATATGGAAAAGACTCAGACATAACGTGGAGTGTAGTGAAAACTGTCAAGCTTTACAACGGTGGCAAAATGTAGAATGTGCCAGGAAAAGTTAGCGATTATATTATTCCACAACAAAAATGAATTATTGAATTAAAGAACAGAACTTATGACTAACTGTAAACATACCATAATATACTTATTAGGCTCATATAACCATGGATGAAAACGTTATAATTTCTTGTAATTTTAAGAATAGCGCGTTCAAAAATCCCCGTTACATGAGCGTTCAAAAAAATCCCTGTTGCAAGCGAAAACATCCCCGTTGCATGAAAAAAAAAAAAAAAAATGAAACCGTAAAATCAGTTATTGCAAATTGCCTGAAGACAGCACTCATGGTAGAAACCTAGGTCGCGTAATACCTCGATTACAAATGAAGACTATTCAGAAGTTCTACAATATAATTTTATTGAAACTTTTTAATAAAACTGTGTACTAGTCTAATTTTGCTATGACCAAAAACTAAGTAATTTAGTCATCAATGTATATATATATATATATATATATATATATATATATATATATGTATGTATGTATGTATATATATATATATATATATATATACTGGAAATATTTACTTGTGACACGTTTATCTGTTAGGACTTCATCGGAATCTGTTTGTTGACGCTTTTATGACAACACATGCGCATTAACGAGATACGCTGGTAGTTTCAACGGTTTTAAAAGAATATTTTAATATATATCTTTGTACTCTAACTAAATTAATCTATATTATTTTTCCCCTCCAAGATATTTGATCATTGGATTCTACTTAAGAGCACTCAGAATTTGCAGCCGTCCGTATTTACACGAAGAAGACAAATACATTCAAAATACTTCAAAGACCTTTCAATACCCTAACTGATTCATATTCAATGCGATACAAAAGCCTCATAAAATATTCCATAATAAAAAATCGGACATTCCAAATGCAATGAATATGATTATATCCACTAACTTTGTCATAACTAAAACCGGAAAGAATTTATCTAAATTCAATATACGATTTATCATAGCTACATCCAAAACAATACAAGACCTTATTAATATAAGACAAAAGAAGATATCACAAATTAAAAGCGGAATTTACTTTATCAGCTGAAAGGATTGCCAGAAAGAATATGTTGGGAAAATCTCAAGAAGTTTAAACAAAAGGAGGCATGACAACAAGTAGACATTTAAAACAGAAACACACACACACAATGCATTTTTGTTCAACGTAACGAACCTGAAGAGAATTCTGACATAAAACTGCTATTAGCATTAACAGAGAAAATAATTCTCGGAGATGAAAATGTCTAGCAACTGCTGAAATCACAACTTCAACTACCGCAAATTTGCGTCCAGGTTCTAACATGATTCCCCATTCATGGTAAATTTTCCTTTATCGCAATGTGGAATATTTGAAAGCAAAAATGATGGAAAGAAAAAATAGAATATAGATAAATTTTGCGTGATTAAAAAAGATATTTAAAAAATCATGTGTATTACGTCAAACCTTCTGCGTTAGTATTTTCCAGTAACAGGGATAACGAAACTTGTATAAAAGAGGGATTGCTGCCCAAATAGAGAATTATATATATATATATATATATATATATATATATATGCGAGCATATATATATATATATATATATATTTATTTATTTATGTGTATGAAAGTGACGAGGGTGGACGTTGTGTAAGTATTAGTTTGATTGATTCGACATGACGTCTGCATTTTGCGTTCTATCTCGACGGAAGTTGCGCTCAGATGTAGATCAAAATTTTAGAACGCTAACAACACCTTGAAGTTTTTCAGAAAGCCAAAATTAGGGGTAGAAAAATATATATTATAAACCCACAAAGTCAGGGATCAGTTTATGTATTGATTATAATATAGAATCGATCACCCCACTTTAAATTATCTATATCTATGTATACTGCCCCTCTCCTTCTCACCCTAATCCAATAGAGTCCTTCTACATTGTTATTTATATCTATAAAGTAAAGAGTGTGGACGTTGTGTAAATATTTGATATTTAAATTCATCACATATCTTTAATTCTTATTATTCCTTAAACTGCCCGAGTAAAACCGGGCTAAACTGCTAGTATATATATATATATATATATATATATATATATATATATATATATACAAATGAAAAGGAATAATTTCAACTTTCAAGACACTAATATAAAACAGCGCCCAAAATACGCCAAAAAGAACTGATGGAGATGCCCGGCAGCCTGGATATATTTGGGAAGGAATTGAGTGTAATCAAGAATCTTTACTGGCAGCAAACCGCTTGCAAACGGACAGGTAATCAATTGATTAGATATACAAAGATAGAAAGGGGCGTAAGACAAGGATGTGTCTTTTCACCGGATCTATTCAACTTGGACAGCGAGAATATTTTGAAAACCCTAGAAGTTATGCCTGGATTCATAATCGGAGGCCACAATTTAAACAACCTAAGGTATGTAGATGATACAGTGCTGATAGTAGACACAGAAAGAAAACTACAAGTCCTCCTACAGAAGGTAGCTGAAGAAAGTAACAAGGACTAGAAATAAACTGCACGGAAACCGATTGAATGGTCATCAGTAAAAAGGCCAGCCGAGAATGGCAAATACAGGTCGGTGATACTAGAATCAAGCAGGTACAAAAATTTAAATACCTGGGAATCGTTATAACAGAAGACGAAAGGTGTGACACAGAAATCCGGGGGCGAATTGCCAGGGCGAAGGAAGCGTTCCAGAAGTTGAGTGAGGTATTAAGAAACAGGACAATTTTGCTAGAAAAAAGAAGAAGGGTACTGGATTGCTACGTGATGTCCGTCCTTCAATATGGCAGTGAATGCTAGACAATACCATCAAAGATGAAGGAAAAACTTGAAACAACTGAAATGTGGTTCTGAAGAAGGATGCTGCGAATATCATGGATCGAGCATGTGAGCAATGATGAGGTCTCTGAAATGATGGAAACAAAATGGAAATTAATACTGAGCATCAGGAAGAAACAACTGAAGTTCCTGGGATACGCAATGTGGAAGGAGGGCTTAGAGAATCTGATACTAACAGGCCAGATAGAGGAAAAAAGAGACAGGGGAAAGCAACGGATAACGTATTTGAAGCATCTAATCAGGTAGATGAGAATTGCATATAGTAACAGGAGAAGGCATGCTCAGAGCCACCAGGGATAGGGAAACGTGGAAGGGCCATGATCGCTTACGTCCTGAAGGGACAGGGAACATTGAAGAATTCATAATTATTTTTTTCTAATCATATTAATATTTGCAGAGGAATGAATGAACACAGAAAGAAACCAAGGGAGTGAGAAAGAAAGAAAAACCATAAAGAAATTTATGTCTGAGTCTAAGTATTTGCGTAAGTATTTTTCTATGGCAGAATGTGGTCATCAAGTCATTTTTTTGTTTAGTAAACATGAATCATTTATTTGATTTAAGATGACAAGTGTTTCTGAAAGAAGTAAGTTACATTTAACTCCTCTATTATAAGATTTGGTTTTATCGACGCTATTTAAGGTAATAATTGTGTTGCTGTTTTTAATTGCCAATAATATGTAGATAAAGTGGGGATAAGAATGTTTTTGCGCCAAAATAAATGACTAAATGACCGTGGAAGACGGAACAGCTAGTAATCTTTTGGAAACCTCCATGTCCAAATCACTCTCATTTGAAAACACCAAGATCTTTATCAACATCGTTAAAAATCTCAAGACCTCATCAATGGCGTGTTTGGAATGCTCCGAGACTTGTATCAACGAGTTTAGAAATATATGCAGTTAGTACTGATTGATTGTTCAGCGAAATCATTAAAAAATACTATATCTGTACCGATTTATTATAAAAAGCAGCGAGATCTGCAACGACGTCTTATGAAAGCTGCGTTATCTGGAACACCTTTTGAAACCAGTATGCACTGAAGTCTTTAGAAAGTGGCGGCTACGTATTTTTTATTTTCCTAGTTTTGGTATTTATGAATGTATATGTCATGAAAATCAATTATTAGTTGGCCGGAAATTGTATGGCTGACCACAAGTATTTAAGGATGACTGTCTACTAGAATGATTAGCTAATCCCTGTTCAGTAACATTTATTTTTGTTCAACAGCTGCACAGCCCACCTGTGGTTTATACTGCAACTATGCTGAGCGGACCTTAGTTACAGTTTCTGGGAAAGAGTGCCTAACAAGACCAGAATTCTCAAACCTTCGGTTACAATAACAATCCCCGACGGCTCTTAAAGGGTCTCGTCTACCCAATTTCACTCAGATAGTATGGTTTTCAGTCACTTGCCGTACGCAATTATCGCCTTATCCATACCGATAACATCAAGAACACACCTTCCTAACAAATTGACCATGCTGAGATTCGAACCCGGACCACATAGGCAGAAAGTAAATGTTCTAACCACTCGGTCATGTCACCGGTGATGAAGTAAGTTATAAACGTTTTAAATTTGTCCTGGCTTGTTGTTTTTATTTTCTGACAAAGTCTTTGATGAAGAATCACCGTCGCTCATTCTTATACTTTTTTTTATCAATGTTCATTTGTTCAGTGTAATTTTCTCACGATTGCTTTTGATTGTTGAAAACTAAGTTCTGGAATGATACTTACTCCAGTCTCCCGTTACTAAAAATACTTCACATATTTCCAAAGACGCATGAGAAAATCTTCCCAAGAGAAAATTCTGTCTTCCTTATTAATATACCATTTTCTTTTTTCTTTTTTGATAGACGGTTGACATATTTAATCTCATCTAACAAACATGAAAAAAAATCCCTTAAATTTTTTGTGTTAAATGTTTATGCTGGGATGTGTTCTAACAGAGGTTAGAAAATACGACATTGGAATTCTAAGACAAACTGGGATTACCAAAAATTCATTCTGAATGCTAAGAGTTTGAAATGAATAAAAAAGTTTTCCAATACTTAGATGTAGAATTTAATCTATAAACTGTCAGTATCTTTTATATATGAAACTCAGTCAGTCAGTTAAGTGCCATACGTAATACACGCTTTGGGCGATCATGTCTCGAAAGACACATGACTGACTGGGCAGAAGATTATCCCGCAGTAGGTTGCCATTGCTTTCTGCGGTAGACTGGTTGCCAGCCAAAACTGTAGAACTCAATCTGTTTTATTTTTTAACTCATAACTGGAGGGAAGAAACGGATTAATACTTTTCCCAAATTTGTGCGTAAGTGAATGCAAGGAATTCAACTGAAATTCGAACTCGGCTCACTGATTTCTCGTTCTGAACCGATATCCACTGCACTATAACGAATATCTATGAAACCCAGTACTAATCTAAAATGTGTGAACAATGGATCTATCATGCTAACATAATCAAACGTATCCCTAAAAGAATAGAACACAGGTTGTCTGAAAATTCCTCTCACAAAAAAAAATTTTGATGTCAGAAAGAAAGATTATCAAAAAAGCTACAAATGAAAATCACCAGAAACATAATATAGAA
Source organism: Ascarosepion bandense (assembly GCA_037127315.1). Classification (NCBI taxonomy): domain Eukaryota; kingdom Metazoa; phylum Mollusca; class Cephalopoda; order Sepiida; family Sepiidae; genus Ascarosepion; species Ascarosepion bandense. The sequence continues at coordinate 9,073,898 of JBBBDQ010000284.1, read as the reverse complement.
TCTAAATATCAAATAATTAAGCAAATGAAGAATAATACGAAGAAACGAAACATTATTTGGTTCAAACCACTTTTTATTTTAGAAGTAAGATCTAAAATAAGGAAAATATATTTCGAATTAATTAATAAACACTTCGCTAAAAACTCGGCATTACATTAAATATTCAATAGAAATACAGTGAAATTAAGTTACAGATGTACTTGCAATTTAAAGAATTACGTAAAGAAGCAAAACTAAAGAGCTACTAGACTATCAACTAGGTCCAAACCTTTTACAGTGAAACCGATAAAATGTAAATGCAATTTCTACTCTTTCAGCTTTTTTTCTCGCACTTCACGCCTGTGGAATTCCCTTCCGTATACTTACTTCCCCGACAGCTACAATCTTCAAGAATTTAAATGTATGATCAATAGTCATCTCCTATCTCACTGACTCGCATCCGTTCTTTCAAGATCTTTTCTCCATCCACTCCACACCCATCACACCAGTATTCTCACCCTTCTATCCCTCTCTTCCTGACACACCCTATATCTTGTTCTTCCTTCTCATCACTTTCCTCTTATGTAACCCACTGCGCGCCAGTGACAGTAAAATTGTCTTGCTTGTGGTGAAATGATTAAAAAAATCAATAAGATTTTAAAAAATTACGTTTAGCACAATATTGTTAATAAAAATATAACTACAGAGACAAAAAATGTCCACTTGATGGAGTTTGTAAAGCAGAAGGAGTTATTTACAAAGCACAAATCAGAGATGGACAGAGAAAAATATACATAGGATGTACTGAAAGAAATTTTAAAACATGTTGGTGTAATCACAAGTCTGCGTTCAAACTGTAGAGTTTTAAAAATTGTACCAAATTAGCCAATCACGCATGGGAATTTTTTAAAAAATGGCAAAGAACGTATGTAAATTGGAGCATATTAAAAAAGCCAGAGCTTAGAACGGTAGTAACGTCTTCAGATTGTGCCAAAAAGAGAAGTTAGTCAAAGTATCATTTCCAGAAAGAGAAAATTTGCGAAATGAAAAATACGAAATAATGTCTGGATTTAAACACTTCAGAAAATATTTTTAGGATCATACAAACACTGATGAAAAAAGTTTATAATTCTTGACCATCTCCTTCCTTATTTAATCTTCCAATTATCCGTTCTGAAAGTTTTAATCATGCGTTCGAAAAACGGTGGAAAATAAGTTGATATAAAACGGCTGAAGAAAATGAAAGATTGAAACCAAGGTTACGTAATCGACTGAATTCTGAATGAACATATTTAAAAGCACTACATAATATATATATTGAGCAATTTTAAATACCAATCTGTACTGGTCGAATTTAATTCTGACCAACCGCCTGATATATATATATATATATATATATATATATATATATATATATATATATATATATATATATATATATATATATATTATTATTATTATTATTATGTCATTTTTCATCATATTTCAATTTCTGCTTTGGTCTCACTACCAACCAAGTCTGCGGGGAGACCTAAGACAGGTAGTGGCGTGTTGTTATGGCTCCATTTCATGTTTTTCTATCTTCCCTATCATCTCCAGCATTACATAGATAAAGTTTTCCTTAGTGTGTGGGCTGTACTTAATAAGACAATTTTTTGTATGTCTCTTAAGCTGGGGTTTCCAGGGATTCTTTCAATGTGTTGTTTTGTTCCATTTTTTATCATTCCAAGTGCACCTACTATCACTGGCACAACTCTTGTTTTCAATTTCCAATTTTTTCTATTTCAATTTCCAGGTCTTTATATTTTGACAGTTTTTCAAATTCCTTGATTGCTATGTTACAATCCGCTGGACAAGCCATATCAATTAATAGACAAGTTTTCTCCTTCTGGTTTTTATCAATAATGTCTGGCCTGTTTGCTTCAATTTTACTGTCTGTGTAGATGGTGTAATCCCATAGAATGGTTACATCTTCTATTTCTGTAACCGGTGCTGGGTGATGTTCATACCAGTGTTTGCCTACAGCTTTTCCATAATGTTTGCATATTGCCCAATGTAAATATTGCCCAACTCTATCGTGGCGATTTTTATATTCATTTGGGGCAAGCACAGAACAGCCTGAGATTAGGTGGTCTATTGTTTCTTGGTGTTTATCACAAAACCTGCATTTTGGATCCATATTATTATGCATAATATTTGCCTGAAGGTTTCTCGTGAAAAGACTTTGGTCTTGTGCTGCAAGAATAAAGCCTTCAGTTTCGGACTTTAATCCAGATGCACGTAGCCATCGATGAGTATTAACTTTGTCAACATTGGATTTATTGGCACGTACTGGATATTGGCCATGCAGAGGTTTGTCTTGCCAGCGCTGTTTCATCTGTTCAAGAGCTTTATCTTTGGCTTTCATTTTCATATTCTTTGCCGCAATAGCCGGCTCTTGGCTTCCGTTCTGCTTTTCTACAGAATAACTGTAAATCTTGTTTGAATTTACTGCCTTCTTTTATGATTGAATATTTTTTCTTTCTTTCTTCATGTTGCCTTACTAATTGTATCATCCAATCCTTTGTTGTTACTACGTATGTTAGTAAGCCAATAGTTGTTGTCTTGTATGACAATTCCAGCTGAATAAGACCTCTTCCACCTTCTTTACGGGGTATGTATAGACGGCCTTTGGATGATGCATCTTATGCTTAGAAAGAAGCTTTCTTGTTTTAGCATCCATTCGCCTGATGTCGTTTAGAGTCCAGTTTAAGATGTTAAAGCTATATTGGACAACTGGGATTGCAAGGCTATTAATGGTCATAACCCTGTTCTGTGAATTTAATTCAGTTTTTAATATCATTCGTAGCCTTCTATAGTACTCTTTACGCACTATTTCTTTCATTTTTTTATGGTGAATGTTTTCGCTCTCATTTACACCTAGGTATTTATAAGCTTCTTCTGGTTTCAATTCTTTTATTGTTACAGCAGGGTCTAGGCTAATTGAGGATGTTTCTTGTATTGATCCACGTAAAACTGTAGCTTTAGCACATTTATTCAAATTAAATTTCATTCCAATGTCTTCGCTGAAGCATTTTACAGTTTGCAGAAGACCTTCCAGTTCATTATCATTCTTATATTATTATTATTATTATTATTATCATTCTTATTATTATTATCATTATTATTATTATTATTATTATTATTATTAATAATAATAATAATAATAATAATAATAATAATAATAATAATAATAATAAATCTATTCAGACATCACAAGAGTATTGCAAGTTATCTCCGGACTCTACAACTACAGGAGATGTTAATAATGCAAGCTTTCCATTAAAATGGTGAACTACTGCTTAGACAACGTTGACCAAGCTGTCCTGTGGGATTAATCTATATGCATATTCAATTTCTTGTCTAGGTAACATCAATTTAGTTAGTTTTCTACCATACAGAACATCCTTTAGTTTAGCTTTTCATTTCTTGAAGTTTGTATACAATTTGTTGTGGTCTCTGTCTCTCTGTCTCTTTCTCTCTGTCTCTCTCGCTATATATATATATATATATATATATATATATATTACTTAGTTTAGGGTTATAATTAAATTAAACCGGTACACAGTTGTATTAGAAATTGTTCAATACAATTATATTTTAGAACATTTGAATATTTTTTTATTTGTAAACGATATTAATGTTACGCAACCTAGGTTTCTACCTTTCGGTGTCTTCAGGTGATTTACAATAACTGGTTGTACGTTTTTTTTAGAACGCTCACGTGACATATAATCAATTCATATGTGCGAGTTAACTGGTAGTTCGGTTCAAGGAATTGAGTTGGTGCACTCTTATACATTGAAAACAACGGGTTATTTCAGTATATATATATATATATATATATATATATATATATATATATATATATATGTTTGTGTGTGTGTGTGCGTGTGTTAAATACAATAAAATATTAAGTTTTGTTTTTAAATGTGTTATGGTAATAATTATTTCTTCAAAGATGTATTGTTGGTAATATGTTTTCTTTCATAAATGTATATTTTTCTATAAAAGTCTATTTTTATGTATCTACTTCTATAAAAGTGTATTTTTATACTTTCATAGTGTTTTGACCCCAGTTTGGGGATTAACTTTTTGCCCATAGCTGGAACCCTAACAGGTACTACCACTCTGGGTCAGGGCAGACCTAGGAACAACAGCAATTAAGAGGTAGTTCCATGCTCCTCACAACCATCCAATCAGAGGCCTTGCTGCCGGATGCAGTTTACCGTCATGCCTAGGACCCATACCCATGTGTAAAAAGTAAGATAAAATTTGGGATTACATTAAATTCATTATACTTTTATATAAATAATTCACATTTTTTAATTTAACGAAGATAAAAGCGATTATTAGGTTGTCCCAAAAGTTCGTAAACACTTGCAAAAAATTGAAATTTTACTTGCAAAAACAACAAAAGTTATTGATTAAAATAAAGACCATCATTTTTCAAGACTTTTTGCTATCGATCTGAAAGCTTTCGGATCTGGTCAAAGTACCATTCAGCTGGCTTCGATTCAAAGAATTCTTGACAAGTTTCCTCGACTTCATCAAACGAGTCAAATCGGCGGCCCTTCAGAAATTGTTGCATTGAGCAGAAAAGGCTGTAATCTGATGGAGCACAGTCAGAACTGTAGGCTGGATGCGACAGAAACTCAACGCCGTCCAGCTCTTCAAACTTGTTTTTGGTTTTCCTGGAGGTGTGTGGCATTGTCCTGATACATCAAAGCGTACTTTCGGTTGATCAGAGCCGGGTACTTTTGCTTCAACTTTTCGAACCAACTCAAAATGCACGATTCCTTCAAAGTTCCACCAAACGCACAACATGACTTTCTTGTCGAATCGATCTTGTTTTGGAACCGACAGTATATCCTTCCCTTTTTGAACCCATCGCTTGTCACGATTGTGTTTGATTAGATAGACCCATTTCTCGTCGGATGTCACAATGCGCTTCCAAAAACGCTCGTCCAATGGATTGCTGAGCAATTGACGGCAAATTTCAACTCGTCTATTGGTTTGTGCTTTGGTGAGTTCGTGCGGATCTTGGCGCGGCTTTTTGTGAACAAAATCCAGTTGCTTCAAATGTCGGTGAATTGTCGATTTGCCAACTCCAAGCTCATCAGCCAATTCTCAAGTGCTCGATGAAGGCGCAATGTCTAACCCGGTTTGCAAGTCTCCATCATCCAACTTTAACGGCCGTCCCGAACGAGGCTTATCTTCAAGACTCATGTCACCAGAATCGAAACGCTTAAACCACTTTGAGATCGCCGCATATGCAATTGTTCCTTCACCTTCGGCAGCACAAATCTTTTCTGCAGTTTTCTGGTTGAAAGACCTCGCTTCCAGGAGTAACGAATCAAAACTCGCAGCTCAATTTTATCAATTGCCATACAAAGATGAAGATCACTATAACGATATAAAAGCAAAATTACATAAAAATTAAATTTTTCGCAAGTGTTTACGAACTTTTGGGACAACCTAATAAATATTGTTTATCATAAAACATACAGAATCCTATGACATCCCGATTCAACGGGATAAAGTAAAATCTTTTTTTTATAAGATATCTCGCATGATAATATCACATATGATTTGTAATGAGAAACTTTAATTAAATTTGATAATTTCCTTCTTCTTCTTCTTCTTCTTCTATGTGCCCTGTCCCTTCAGGACGTAGGCGATCATGGATCTCCACGTCTCCCTATCTCTTGTGGCTCTTAGTATGTTTGTTCCTATTGCTCCTGGCAACCCCCGTTCCGTCATCCACCTGATCAGACCCTGCAAATATGTTATCCGCTGCCTTCCTCTGTCTCTCCTTCCTTCTATCTGTCCAGTCAGTATCAGGTTCTCCAGGCTCTCCTTCCTCATTGCATGTCCCAGGAACTTCAGTTGTCTCTTCCTGGTGCTCAGCATCAATTTCCTTTTTCTTGCCATTCTTTCTAACACTTCGTCGTTGCTTGTATGCTCAGTCCACAATATCTGCACCATCCTTCTGTAGAACCACATTTCTGCTGCTTCCAGTTTTGTCCTCATTTTCGATGATATTGTCCAGCATTGACAGCCGTATTGAAGAACTGACATCACGTAGCAGTCTAGAACTCTTTTCTTCGTTTCTATTGAGAATGTATGAAAATAATATAAGTCTCGGGGTTAACATCGAATAATGTGTATAGGGAACTAATTACGGATTGCACCAATCTCTAATGGACAAAAAGACTAGTCTTCCTAAACATTAACGCACGTAGTAGCGTTGAACTTCTTCTAAGTTCCTCCTCTTTTCTGTGCATAGACAATCGTGACTATCTACAACTTCCATACCTTGTGGTTCTTAACAGTTTTTTTTTTCTCTAGCCCCACCACCGTTCCGCCATTAATTCAAACAAGGAAGTTTCGCTGTCTTTTTGGTTCGTAGCATAAGAATACTCTCTGGTGTCATTGTCTTTAACCCTCTAGGGCCATTCGTATCATATTTGATACGAATGGCCCTAGAGGGTTAAGTAGTAATTAGTGGGGGATCTGTTTATTACTTCATAACAATATAGAACTGATCCCCCACTTTATGACAAGTAGAAGCCTTAATCATATTATATTATTAACCCTCTAGGGCCATTCGTATCATATTTGATACAGTATGAAAACAAGCCTTGAAAGAAATATTTTCCTGAAAATTTTTTTAAGAGAAATATTTTATAAATTTCAAATGAAAGCAGTACTGACTGCTCAGTCAATGAATACCAAATGTTTCCTTATAGGGAAATACCAAATGTTTCCTTATAGGGAAATACTGTATCAAATATGATACGAATGGCCCTAGAGGGTTAAGTAGTAATTAGTGGGGGATATGTTTATTACTTCATAGCAATATAGAACTGATCCCCCACTTTATGCCCAGTAGCAGCCTTAACCCTCTAGGGCCATTCGTATCATATTTGATACAGTATGAAAACAAGCCTTGAAAGAAATATTTTCCTGAAAATTTTTTTAAGAGAAATATTTTATAAATTTCAAATGAAAGCAGTACTGACTGCTCAGTCAATGAATACCAAATGTTTCCTTATAGGGAAATATCAAATGTTTCCTTATAGGGAAATACTGTATCAAATATGATACGAATGGCCCTAGAGGGTTAAGTAGTAATTAGTGGGGGATATGTTTATTACTTCATAACAATATAGAACTGATCCCCCACTTTATGACAAGTAGAAGCCTTAATCATATTATATTATTAACCCTCTAGGGCCATTTGTATCATATTAGTGGGGGATCTGTTTATTACTTCATAACAATATAGAACTGATCCCCCACTTTATGACAAGTAGAAGCCTTAATCATATTATATCATTAACCCTCTAGGGCCATTCGTATCATATTTGATACAGTATGAAAACAAGCCTTGAAAGAAATATTTTCCTGAAAATTTTTTTAAGAGAAATATTTTATAAATTTCAAATGAAAGCAGTACTGACTGCTCAGTCAATGAATACCAAATGTTTCCTTATAGGGAAATATCAAATGTTTCCTTATAGGGAAATACTGTATCAAATATGGTACGAATGGCCCTAGCGGGTTAAGGCTTCCTTGTTGCTCCTTCGCTCCGTCCCTGAAAATTTCATATCCTTCTTTTGGACTACATTTAGTCCCCATCCGTGGGAAGATTGTCTAACATTCCCTTTGTTTCTCAGGAGCTTGATTTGATTTATAATGATTCTTTCGCTCGTTCAATGCGTGTTCAGATGACTGTGTCGCATTTTTCACTCTCTGTTAAAATACTTCCCAGATATTTAAACTTTTATATCTCTTTGATATTGACATTGAATGTTCGTTGTGGTGTAATTGATATCGGCTCAGAACGAGAAATTAGAGTCAATCAGTCAGTTACGTGCCATACGTGATACACGCTTGGGCGATCATGTCTCGAAAGAAACATGGCTGACAAGGCAGAAGATTATTTCGCAGTAGGTTGCCATTGCTTTCTGCGAAATTAGAGTACCGAGTTCAAATTCCATTTGAATTCGTTGCATTCAATCCAAATACTTTTGGGAAAGGTATTAATCCATCTATTTCCTCCAGCTATGGGTAAAATAACAGGTGAGATTGAGTTCTATAGCTTCGTTTTATAGTCTACCGCAGAAAGTAATGGCTACCTACTACGGTAAAATTTACTGCCCAGTCAATCATGTCTCATCAGAAATCAGAATAGGAAAGGGGAATAAGAGACGAAACATTAAAAAGAAATATAAGATAAAAGTATCACGAATTGAAAGGATGCAGAGCCCTCAACAATCCAGAAAAGGGAACCTGCTACATAAAAAGTAAACCTGTGTCAGAGCGGGAATATAACAAAAACATCTAAAGTGATTATTTCGTTCATGACGAAATTCTTTACACAATGAAGGAGCTTCAAACTCTTCAGACGCTTCAGAGAGCGAACATAGAAGAAAGAAACCTCAAATTACAAATATACCAAAGAAAAAAAATAACGTAATTCGCAGCTACACTAGTAGTAAACCCATTTGAGATTCATAGTAGAATTCAATCTAGCCTCACCAAGAAATAGGAAGAAAAGGATTTCGAATCTTCAATGAAAAATGATACATAAAATATAGGTCAAACGTTTGGGGCTAAAAACTGGATATAATCCTTAGTATATTTAGTCTAATTAACTCCTACTAAGCTAGTATACTGAAACTATTTAATCTATTAGAGTAGGGTGTGCGTAAGTTTTAAAGCATGCCAGCCCTAAGATTGCCATTAGGCTGCAAGAGCTAAAATTTTAACGAATCTAGATGCAGCAATGGATTAATTTCGTTATTGTTGCTGTTATTATTGTTGTTTTAATTATTATTATCTTCGTATTTTATTTTATTCGGTTGCGTTTGTCTGGGGTTTTTTTTTTTGTTGTTGTTTGTTTGTGGTCAATATGTCTCAAGATTCGCTGGATTGATTCGGATGAAACTTTCAGGGCTTATTGGCTTCATGACTAGCACAAACCGATTGGATTTTGGCTTCGATCCAGTACGGGATAAAGTTTCTAGGTTACTTTTCCGATTTTATTTATAAAATTTAATTTTTGCCTTTCAAATGCCAAATACTGAATTACCCCCTAGATCTTTTGAAATACTGAATTATCTCCCCTGTTTTATTTATGCGTGCATTTAATTTTAAGAACAATGCATTTTTTTTTTGTATTTTCACTTTTGAGAGCGCTCAAGTTCATTGCAGTTATTCTTTCTTATTTGAATAACCATCTTTTGTTAATCGCTGAGATAATGTCGGTGTTGCTGAGGTTTGTGGTCCTTGACTGCACTTTCTAATTATTATTATTATTATTATTATTGAATATATCATAACACAGTTCAGGGAGAGAAAGTTACTCTGCCTCGACATGAGCTAAAAAAAATTAGTTTTGAAGAATGACGCATGCTTCAATTTTTAGGCGACTCTTCCTAATATAAATGTAGGATCCAAAACTGTTTGCCTATAGTAGGCACCATGTTTTTCTAAACAGGTAGCCATTTTCCGTAAGGAAAAAAAAATTAACTTTTTTGTTGTTTATTTACAGTGTTGCTTATTGAATTACGATGCTATAGCATTCTGTTGAACATTATGAATTAGTTTTATTTAATAATTAGCAACGAATTAAAACAAAGTTTTGTAAATGTATTCAAACTTAAAAATTCATCAGGCTAAAATTGCAATTAAATTTGTAAAACTCCTCTATAAAAAATAATCCATAATATCTAATAGGAAAAGAATGAAGATTATTAATAATATATTATTTGGAATGCACCTTTTTAGTTGGAAAAACTTGGAAGTGGGGAGAATTATATTCTGATTTATGGTGAAAAGAGGAAAATCGTTGAGATCTATCGATATATCAAAGCCGAATAACAGGTACTTTTGATAAAATTTATTTCATGCAAAAATGTATTTTTCAATGTGATCTCTTCCCTTGTCAATGTATTTAATACAGAAGTAAATATTAATCACAGGGACAAAATACTATGCACTGAAAACATGTTATGTTGATAGTTTATTGATCTATCTTCATATGCATGTGAATGCTATATCTCCATAATTATCCTGAGTCGATCCAATAGGTAAAAAAAAATGAAACAAGTCCGTTGGGAGTTGGCGTAGACAGGTAACGTTTTCAAAAGTGAATTTAGAAGAATGATTAGTCATTAAGACTAAACTATTGGAGTAGATAGACTCAACTATTGGAGTAGATAGACTAAACTTTATTGGAGTAGATAGACTAAACTCTCGCCCGGTTCACACTCCACCCACGTCTATTGAACGGGTGAAGAGGCTCATCCCTTGTTTCCTGTTTAGGATGTGGTTTCCGGCTTTCTCTTTCCCAATCTTTTCATTCTTACGTAGCCCCCTGCACAGCAGTGGCGTTACCGCCTTGCTCGGGGTTATATGATTAAAAAGAAAATTCGAAGAAAGACCAATTTTATGACACTATCACCTCTGCTCAGACTACGTGTTTGGTTTATTATGATGCTGGCAATATTGACAAAGGTATGTGTAACGCAGCCAGTCTAGCTGTCTTTAAGAATTGTGGATGCATCGCTGGTAGAAGCTTTTGGTTTCAAAGTGGAGAGTGGAAAATACAACAGATTTCTAGACCTTCGTTTTAATACCTAGTTTTTATGATTCAAATAGGCTTTGCTTACTCTAACGAAGTATTAAGCTTGCTGACTGTGGAAATGAAGCATCCCAGGCAAGTAAATCTTACCTAGGATGTTCAGCAGAGTCGAGCTGATCCATACAAAATTTAACTAAATATTTCTGGAATGTACATTGATTGAGAACGATATTTTAATTCAGACTGATTTCCAAACCAGCTAATTCGGTGGTTTTTGAGTAAGAAGAGATCCAACAAAATTACGATATGGTCAAGCTAAGTTGCTTAGTATTTTTCAAAGCATCGATCTATTTTGGTTTCGAAAGCTTCCAGTTAAAACAAAACTATAAAGATGACGTTTTAGTGTAAACATGATTCAATTTTTGGATTAGAGTATAGAATAACTACCCTTATTGTACTTGCGGTGGTTCCAACACACTACTCAATAAATCCTGGTCCTAACAAATAAAACAACTATCTTTTGGCAAAATTCGTGTTTATTCATCAACATAGTCTCCTTCTAGAGCATTGCTTTCTGATGAGAAAAAATCTGAAATCCTAGAGTAGAGCCGTTGATCAGGACTGGAGAAAATATAGGTTTTGCTCGCTGATGCTTTGATTTAAGGGGCTTTAGGTTAGAAAATCGACATAAAGTGCAAATTTCCTGATTAATTCCTGATTAATGAAAAAACCAACTTATTATAATCTTCGGGCCAAATGGAAAGGAGACAGAAAACAACCTGCTAAAAATATCTTAAAATATTTCTTTAAAATAAATAAATTGCAGCATTATATCACCTATCATGTCACAACATGATTCCCGTTAACTTAAGGTCACCATAGGGACTGCGTCCGAAGGGAAGAGGTGCATCTTGGTCAAGATAAATTAGCGAAACCTTAATTCTTCAGCTTCGAGTTTTCCATCTCGTGAATGCTGACCAGTTTTTTCACAGATGAAGAAGAGGCTTGAATCGACAGAAATGTGTTTCTACAGGAAGATACTGGGGATGAAATTTACCGAAAAGTCCCAGAGGCTATATCAACAAAAAGGATTCCTTTAGTTAATATCGGGAAGAGACAGCTGAAAGTTTTTCGGCACATTATGAAGAAAGAAAACAGAAATTTTCATACTCACAGGACATGTTAAAATTAAGAGAGACAGGGGAAAATAAGGTGATGAGCTTGAGTGAAAGGGTACTAAAGCAAGCTTTGGGAGAAGTAACAAAAAGCCAAAAAGAGATGCAAAAGACAGGATGTTGTAGAGAGCCATGATTGCTAACGTTCTGAAGGGAGATAGCACGTAAAAGAAAATGACTGGTCGTCCCCTAAACCTAGAAAAGCTCATCTGTCTCATAGTCGAAGAAAGATAGGATCATGTCTTTCCTGAGCTGAGTAATGCAAATTTGACAAAACGTAATCAACAAGGATGTGCGTTGTGGTGCAGTGGATATCGGCTCGGAAAGAGAAATCGGGAAACCGAGTTCGAATTCCACTTGAATTCGTCGCATTCACTTACGCACAAATACCCTCGGAAAAGGTATTAATCCGTCTCTTCCCTCCAGTTATGTGTTAAATAACAGGACAGATTGGGTTCTATAGCCTTGGCTGGCAACCAGTCGACCACAGAAATCAAAAGCAACCTACTGCAAGATAATCTTCTGCCCAGTCACTTTCGAGACATGATCGTCCAAGCTTGTTTCACGTATGGCATTTAACTGAATCAACTAGCGTTTGAACTTGGCTCATCGATTTCATTTCATCCGCACAGTCTTTCCCGAAATATTATGGATTTTTTTAAAAGGAAAATTAAACCTGTTTTATTTAAATCCTTTCTTTCCAAATTTCTCAGGAATCGGGAAGCCGAGTTCGAATTCCAGTTGAATTCGTTGCATTCACTTACGCACAAATACCGTCGGAAAAGGTATTAATCCGTTTCTTCCCTTCAGTTCTGGATTAAATAGCAGCACAGATTGGGTTTTATAGCCTTAGCTATCAACCAGTCTACCGCAGAAAGTAATGGCAACCTACTGCGGGGTAATCTTCTGTCCAGTCAGTTATGTCACTTTCGAGACATGATCACCCAAGCGATGAAATTAGTAACCTTTGTTTAAATGAATATGTATTTAGATAAAATAAACGGATAAAGCAAATTACTTGCTTGCCGTTAAAAATGTATTCATCTGTTTATAAACTCGTCTGAAAACCAACGTTTAGCGGTCTTGTAAAAGATGTAATTAAATGATCCACTATTTTGACAGTTCATTTCAAAATTGATAAAATAGAATTTAATAAAGTAAACCGCAAAATAAGGAAATATGTCTGGAAAAATCAAAATGCGACAGTTTGACAATTTTTGGAGGATGCCTTAAAAATCCTTAATGGTAATCTTGACTTATTCATGGATATTATGGATATTTGATGAACTTAGATCACTGGTGCCCTCTAAATACGAATTTGAACGAGTACTAGATTAGCAACTATATCACACCCTTTTACAGTGAAACCGATAAAATGCAGCCGTAACTTCTACTCCAACAGTTTCTTTCCTCGCACTTCCCGACTGTGGAATTCTCTTCCACACGATTGCTTCCCCGACGGCTACAATCACCAGGAGTTTAAATGTAAGGTCAATAGACACCTCCTAACACACTAACCTGCTCCCATTCTATCAAACACTCTTCCCATCTGCCCAACCCTCATCCTCGCTATCCTTACTCATCTGTCACCTTCCTCCTGACATTCCCTATGTCTAACCACTCCTTCTCTTTACCTTCTCCTATGTAACCCCATGCGCAATAGTGGCAGTGGAATGCCTTGCTTGGGGTGAGATTAGATCAACATCTTTTAGCCTTGGAGTCTATAGACATTCCAAGCAACAGAAGTTAACTTATCAAAATTATCTTTTAATTTTCATTTATTTTATATTGGGTTTTTGCTTATTTCAGTGTTTTGTTTTCTCTCGCTTTTTATATTTTCATATATTCTTCTTTACTTTTATATGAACATTCCTTTCACATTTACCTTGTTTATATTCTTATAAAATCATTTTTTGATTCTTTTCTTTTTTATTTTCTTCCCTTCTCGACATCAATTTCTGATAATTTTTTTTAATTCTTTATTTATCTTTTTTGTTATTCTTCTTCATTTCAAACTTTATTTCTCTCTTTTTATAATTTGTTTTCTTTTCCCTCTTTATTTCTGTTTTTTATAATTTGTTTTCTTTTACTTTTTATTCCTCTTTTTCAACTTTTCTTCTTTTCATTCTTTATTTTCTCTCTTTTATAATTTTTCTCATTTTCACTCTGCATTTCTCTTTTTTAATTTTTTTCTTTTTCTTTTTTAATTAAAACTGAGAAATAAAGAGTAAAAACTCTCTGTTTGTAATATTTATCCTTTTCATTTTTTTCTCTTTTTATAAGTTTTCTCGTTTTCACTTGTTTTTATAATATTGCCGATTTCACTCTTTATTTTTCTCTGAGATTTTTCTCTTTTTAACTTATTATTTTCTCCTTTTCACTTTTTATTTCCCTTTTTTGTAATTTTTTACCTTTTCAATCTTTATTTCTCTCTTTTTATTATATTTCTCCCTGTCACTCTTTAATTTTTCTTTTTTTAGTTTTTCTCCTTTTCACTCTATATTTCACTCTTTTTGTAATTTTCCTCCATTTCACTCTCTAATTCTTTTTTATATATTTTTTCCTTTTTCCTCATTCTATCTCTCTTTTTTTTTAATTTCTCCTTTTCACACGTCATTTCTCTCTTTTCATACTTTTGATTCTTTGCACTTTTTATTTCTCTTTTTTTACAATTTTTCTCTTCATCTTTATTTCACTCATTTTATATTTTTTTCCATTTAATCTTTATTTCTCTCTTTCAAAACATTTAACTCTCTTCACCCTTTATTTCTCACTTTTTATAATTTTTCTTTTTTTTCACTCTTCATTTCTCTCTTTTTATAACTTTTCTCTTCTTCACTTTTTCCTTTTTATAATTTTTATCCTTTTCACTCTTTATATCTCTTTCTTTATCTTTCTTCATCTTTCCACTCTTTATTTCTCTCTTTTTCTAATTTCTCTTTTTTTTTCTAATTTATCCCCTTTTTAATCTTTATTCCTCTCGGTTTGTAATATCATTTTCACTATTTTTTTCTCGTTTTATAATTTTTCTCTTTTCCTCTCTTTATTTCTTTCTTTTTAAAATTTTGTCGATTTCACCCTTTATTTCTCTCTTTTTGTAATTTTTCTTTTTCACTTTTTCTTTTTCTCCTTTTTAATCTTTGTTTCTCTCTTTTTTAATTTTTCTCTTTTTTTCCTCTTTATTTCCCTTTTTATAATGTTTCTCCTTTTCATCCTTTATTTCTCACTCTTTTATAGTTTTCCCCTTTCAATCTTTATTTCTCTCTGTCTGTAATATTTATTCTTTTTATTCATTTTTTATCTTTTTATAAGCATTGTTTTTTCACACTTTCTTTATTTTTATAATTTTGCAGATTTCAGTCTTTATTTTTCTCTGTTTGTAATTTTTCTTTCTCATACTTTTTATTTCTATTTTTTTAAATCTTTCTTCTTTTCACTGTTTATTTCCCCCTTTTTGTAATTATTCACTTTTTTAATATTTTCTGACATTTATAACTTTTATCCTTTTCACTCTTTATTTCTCTCTTTTTGTAATTTTTCTCTTTTACTCTTTTAACTTTTCTCCTTTTCACTCTTTATTTCCCATCTGTGTAATGTTTGACCTTTCAATCTTTATTTTTCTATTTTATTATATTTCTCCCTGTCACTCTTTATTTTTCCTTTTTTTTTTGTTTTTCTCCTTTTCACACTTTATTTCTCTCTTTTAAGAATTTTTATCTTTGCGCTCTTAATTTCACTGTTTTAAAATTTTATCTCTCTTTTTCACGCTTTATTTTTCTCTTTTTGTAATTTTTTATCTTTTCAATCTTTTTTCTTACGTTTTCTAATTTTTCTCTTCATTTTTATTTCTCTCTTTTTATAATTTTCCCATTTAATCTTTATTTCTCTTTTTCAAAAAATGTTCCTGTTTCACGTATTATTTTACTATTTGTATAATGTTTTCCTTTTTATTCTTTATTTCTCGATTTTTAACATTTTTTCTGTTTTACACTTTATTTTTTCTCTTTCAAAAACTCTCTTCACTCTTTATGTCTCTCTTTTTGTAAATTTTTATACTTTTCACTTTTTATAATTTTTCTCCTTTTCACTATTTATTTCTGTAATTTTCCCCTTTTCATCATCATTTCTCGTTTTTATATTTTTTTACCTTTTCACTCGTTATTTCTCTGTTTTTATCATTTTTTCTCTTATTTCAATCTTTCTTTCTCTATTTTTATACTTTTTCTTTGTTTTAATTATTATTTATCACTTTTTGTAATTTTTCTCCTTTTCACTTGTTTTTCTCACTTTTCGGAATTTTTTTCCTTTTCATTTTTATTTGTCACTTTTTTATTTTTCATTTTCCTCATCATTTCTCTCTTTCTGGAATTTGTTTCCTTTTGCAAACTTAAATTTCTCTTGTTTTATTATTTTTCTCTCTTTCACTATTTTCCCTCTTTTTGTAATTTTTCTGTATTTCACTCTTTATTTCTCATTTTTGTAATTTTTTCTTTTTCATTCTTTATTTATCTCTTTTTATAATTTTTATCCTCTTCATTCTTTATTTGTCTCTTTTTATGTTATCTTTTTTTCATATTATTTCTCTTTTGTGTAGTTTTTCTTCTTTTCAATTTTAAATTTCCTTTCTTTTTATAATTTTTCTCATTTTCACTACTTTTTCTCTCTTTTTGTAATGTTTCTCTTTTTCACATTTTATTTCCACTTTTTGGTATTTTTTACTCTTTAATTCTCTCTTTTTATAATTTTTATCCTTTCTACTCTTTATTTCTCGGGTTTTATAATTTTTCTCTTTTTTTCACACTTTATTTCGTTCTTTTTATAATTTTTTCCTTTTCACGATTTTTTCTCTTTTTTTGAAATTTTTCCTCTTTTCACAATTTCCTTTTCCGTTCACTTTTTATTGCTTTCTTTTTATATAATTCTTTTTCCATTATTATTCTCTCTTTTTGTAATTTCTTTCTTTTTTACACTTTATTTCTCTATATTTTATAATTTTTATCTTTTGCACTATTTATTTCTTTGTTTTTATAATTTTTCTGTCTTTTTCACTCTTTATTTCTCTCTGTAATTTTTCTTCTTTTTCCTCATAATTCCTCTTTTTTGTATTTTTTCTTCTTTTCACTTTTTACTTTTCCATTTTTATAATTTTTCTCTTCATCTTTATTTCTCTCTTTTTATAATTTTCCCATTTAATCTTTATTTCTCTCTTTCAATGCATTTTCCCCTTTTCACTCATTATTTTACTATTTTTGTAATTTTTCTTATTTAAACTCTTGATTTTTCTATATTTATCAATTTTTTATCTATTTCACTCTTATTTCTCTCTTTCACAAAATTTAACTCTTTTCACTCTTTATTTCTCTCTTTTTATAATTTCTCTCCTTTTCACTTTTTATTTCTCTTTTCTATAATTTTCTCCTTTTCACACTTTCTTTCTCTCTTTCTATAAATTTTCTCCTTTTCAATCTGTATTTCTCTTTTTTTATAATTTTTCTATTTTTCACTCTTTATTTCTCACTTTTCATAATTTTTCTCCTTTTCATAATTTTTCTCTCATTTTATAATTCTTTTCTTGTTCACTCTTTTCTTTTTTTAATTCTTCTCCTTTACGTTTATTACGAATTCCTTTCTTATATTTTTCTCTTTTATATTTTCTAAAATTTGACTCTTCTGTCTTCCCCTATTTCTCTTTCTTTTTGTCTATTTTTTATAATTTTTTTCAGTTAAATTTGTTTTTCTTTTTTTCTCATTTTTCTTTTCTTAGTTTTTACATTCTTTTTTTTTCTATTCTCTCCTTTTTTTTCTCTCTTGGTCTTATAAATAATCTCTCCTATTTCCTCTTTATTTCTCTCTATCTTGCTCTTACGTAGTGCTGTAGATTACATTTTCTATTTCGGAATTTTTATTCCGTAACCGACAATATTTTTTTAATTCTTTTTCTCCTTTTCACCGTTCTATACAGTTTTATATTTTCCCTTTTTTTTCAAAATCTACCAATTCGTCTTTGACTATTTGTTTATTTATTTTTTTTTTATAGTTGGAGTTCACTGTATATCCATCCCACTTTCGTTTCACTCCTTCTCTCCTCTGTCTTTGGATCACCTCTGCCACTCTTTCACTTATTCTCTGAACAATCTGCTTGTATTTCTCTTTCCCTTTAACTCCCGTTTTACTCACATCTATCTCTCATTCCTCCATGCTCTAACTTCTCTCTTTTTTCTCTTTCTCTCTCTCTCTCTCTCTCTCCTATTCTCTCTTTCCCAGTCTCACTTGCTAACTCACAACACTTTATACGTACCAAATAAATCCATTGCACCCTAAGCCCCAATCCGCCGCCGCCCAAAATTCGCCTCACTATCACCACTATTACCAGAAACATCCAATCAAAACTGCCACCGCAAAGCATCACGGGAAAATGAACGTCACGTGTGCAGCTGACCGCGCACAAGCTCTTTCCCACCCTTCTTCTTGGTTGCTGGCTGTGCAAGGGAAGGACTGACTACGATAGTAATCGGCCCTTCCAGTAGAGGTCAGCACCTGTACATTGCCTGCCACTTCATTTGCATGGGCAATGACGGAGCATAAGATTGGGACGAGAGAAAGGACGGGGGCCGAGCAGTATGGGACGCCTCCATTGACATCCCGATCGGATCGGCCGAGCGAGCACAAAACGTTGGAAATTTCATTTCGCGCAGCCTTATTGAGAACGTCAAAGATGATAGATTACTTTGTAATTATGCTGGCTGCTTAGAGACGGCCGACAATTCGGTACGGACCAATGACAACTAAGACACCCACTCTGTTCGACACCCTCGGTAATGTCGCTTTTCACATTACCCCATGTCTCTCACTTCTCTCCCTTTTAAAATATGCCTATTTCTATGTGTATGTTGATAAATATATTATTGTTTACACACATCTATCTATCTATCTATCTATCTATCTATCTATCTATCTATCTATCTATCTATCTATCATTCTACCGTTCTCTCACTCTGTATATCTCCTTCCCTTACTCACAATCTCTCTTTCTCTCACTCTCTCTCTCTCTCTCTCTCTCTCTCTCTCTCTATATATATATATATATATATATATATATATATATATAATATGGTGATATGGTGTTCAACTCATTGATCTTTATCTGTGCATGACAATAGGTCGGTGTTAAAAAGTATATGTAAATAAGGAATTTGAAAATAGAAATGTACTAAAGGTTAAAGGTGCTTACTATATATATATATATATATGTGTGTGTGTGTTAATCTGAACTATATATAGGATTTAAAGTATGAATTATATATCGGTTGCAAATGACATTGGTAAAATCAGTACGATTTAACACCGCCTAAAATAATATATATATATATATATATAGACATCCGCAGACAGATCTGTTTCGCTGTGTCACAGCTCATCAGTACGGTTAGACTCCGATTGCTTTTAACCCAGGATTGAAACCCGACCGAAGATATATATATATATATATATATATATATATATATTTCGGTGTTTAAATTCGTTGAATAGTCATTTCTACGAGGATATCCTCGCGACTTCAGCAACGAAATATTTATTTAAATATATTCAAATGACAAAAGAATTTATACAGGCAGAATTTAAAAAAAATCCATCCAAGGACTTTCAATGCTATTCATGCCTATTTAACGAACTTAGACATCGAAATTATTTTTATTTTATATTTGGCTCTGTTATTAAAATATAATAAGCTCTCCAACCTCCTTGAGCCCTCCAACTTGATCAATTTTAATATTAATTAAATAAATATTAATTAGGATCGAAGTTTTTGGATTTACCTACCTGATTATCCTTTTGGATTATATATATATATATATATATATATATATATATATATATATATATATATCAGACATTACCCAGACAGCTTAATCTTTAATATATATATTATTGATATATGATATCGATATATTAATATCGATGTAAATATATAGTAAAGAATAAATCATTCCAAATGTAACAGATGTCGTCATTAAATAATACCCAAAGTGTTGATGAGCCGTTAAAAAAAGAAAATACAAATAAATCAATGAATCAATTTTTTTTCATGAATAAGATTTTATTACTAAAACAAGTTTCACTACTTAAAGAAACTTCATGCACAGGCATTGACTGATGTCGTAAGTTACACCTGAATCTTGCAACAATATCTTACTATGGCCATGATCGATAACGATTTGACATTCATAATATATATGGTAATAATAATGGCTATATTACCCGTGTCTTTTTAAGAAAACATTCAGTATTCATTGACCGAGTAATTAGAACTGAATTAAAAATGGTTGATATTTATAACGTATTTCACGTCAACCAAATTTTCAGGAAAATAAGTTCACTCTTTTTTAATGAACTTTTTACTAGTGATTGGTATTTCCTTCCCTAATATTTGTTTGAAATTGTGCAGAATCAGCATCCTGATTATTTTATTATTCTGTCTTCGAGTTACGTCTGCTATACATTTTAGTTGTTGCCGCTGCTGTTATTCCTCAAGTACTATCGATTCTGTCATTTGGTACATTTCTTTGTATTTCTCTTTCACTAGCTCCCGAAATTCTATATAGCATGGTTCTCGCTTAGACTGGTATGCTCTATTCACTCGAAGGCATATTTTCCATCGATTGGTATATGTGCATAGAGAGAAAAGGAGAGGGAAATATGAGAAAGAGAGAAAGAGATTTGAAACTGACATGTGATTAAACAATATAATCCCAGGCTAAAATTAACTGATAAATAGATCAAGAGATATTAATTTGAATTCGGAGAGAGAACACAGGCATCTATATTAACAAATATATAAGCGTACAATTTATATTGGTGATACGCATATAATAGAAATCCTGTAAAAATTTATTGCAAATTAGTTCGGAACATCAAAGTTCGTAATAGTTAAAGGATTAATACGACCAGTGGGTGCTGAAAAATATTAATACCGATCAAACAGCAATATGAAATAAATAAATAAATAAATAAATAAATAAATTGAAAAAGTCAAGAGGTACAAATGAAAAGATTTAAAATTAACAAGGTTTTATATTGCACGGGAGCAGACGTGAAATACATGAGAATATTATCCTGTCTTTTATCTTCTTTCTTTTTTCTTTAAAACCAAGCATTGTTTTTTTTTTCCGTTTTGTTGGCAGTGGAAAGACACTCTATTACAGTTCTATCCTCGCAGTCAAAATGCAATCAGTTAAGTGCCATACTTGATACACGCTTCGGGCGATCATGTCTCGAAAGACACATGACTGACTGGGCAGAAAATTATCCTGCATTAGGTTGATATTGCTTTCTGCGTAGAGCGCTTTCCAGCCAAGACTATAGAACCCAATCTGTCCTATTATTTAACCCATAACTGGAGAAAAGAGACGGATTAGTAACTTTCCCAAGAGTATTTGTACGTAAGTGAATGCAAAGAATTCAACTGGAATTCGAACACGGCTCCCCGATTTGTCGTTCCGAGCCGATATCCACTGCACCACAACGCACATCCAGGTGGACTAGCAGGATGTAATGTACGTACTAAGAAACGAAGGTATAATAATAATAATAATAATAATAATATAGATAAAATTATAGATAAAATTATAAATAAATAATATCAAAATATCTAAAATAATAATATAGATAAAATTATAAATAAATAATATCAAAATATCTAAAATAATAATATAGATAAAATTATAGATAAAATTCCTAACTTTTGGCTATATTATTTAAATGCAGCACATAAAAAACTAGCCAAAGAACTTCAAGAAATGGTTGACGATCCCACTAAAATTCCTGCATGGATG
This sequence comes from Ascarosepion bandense, assembly GCA_037127315.1. Classification (NCBI taxonomy): domain Eukaryota; kingdom Metazoa; phylum Mollusca; class Cephalopoda; order Sepiida; family Sepiidae; genus Ascarosepion; species Ascarosepion bandense. The sequence goes on along the minus strand of JBBBDQ010000284.1, from coordinate 9,052,278 downwards.
ACCAAAGGAATTACATTTCTTCTACCCAAGAATGGTGACACAAACAACCCGAAAAACTACAGACCAATTACATGTCTTCCGACAACATATAAACTATTAACATCTATTTTAACAAGACAGGCATATTTATTCTTAGAAAGAAATGACATGATACCGCTTGAACAAAAAGGGTGCAAACGTGGCTGTTATGGTTGTAAAGACCAATTGCTAATTAACAAAATGATCCTGGAAAACTGCTACAGTACAAAGAAAAATCTTAGTACTGCCTGGATAGATTATCGAAAGGCATAGTGTGCCACATGACTGGATTTTAAAGACTTTAAATATATACAAGATATCGCCCGTCATCATCAATTTCATCAAACAGTGCATGTCTATATGGAAAACAACCCTTTACCTCAATCATATAAATGGAACCTATAAGTCTGATGAAATAAACATCAAAAGAGGTATATTTCAAGGTGATTCTTTATCTCCCTTACTATTCTGCATATCATTAATAGCACTAACCAGTCAACTTAATAAGACAGAATGTGGTTATAAAATAGGCCAAAAGAAAATAAGCCATCTATTTTACATGGATGACTTAAAGTTATATGCTAAGAATGATAATGAGCTGGAAGGTCTTCTGCAAACTGTAAAATGCTTCAGCGAAGACATTGGAATGAAATTTAATTTGAATAAATGTGCTAAAGCTACAGTTTTACGTGGATCAATACAAGAAACATCCTCAATTAGCCTAGACCCTGCTGTAACAATAAAAGAATTGAAACCAGATGAAGCTTATAAATACCTAGGTGTAAATGAGAGCGAAAACATTCACCATAAAAAATGAAAGAAATAGTGCGTAAAGAGTACTATAGAAGGCTACGAATGATATTAAAAACTGAATGAAATTCACAGAACAGAGTTATGGCCATTAATAGCCTTGCAATCCCAGTTGTCCAATATAGCTTTAACATCTTAAACTGGACTCTAAACGACATCAGGCGAATGGATGTTAAAACAAGAAAGCTTCTTTCTAAGCATAAGATGCATCATCCAAAGGCTGATGTAGATCGTCTATACATACCCCGTAAAGAAGGTGGAAGAGGTCTTATTCAGCTGGAATTGTCATACAAGACAACAACTATTGGCTTACTAACATACATAGAAACAACAAAGGATTGGATGTTACAATTAGTAAGGCAACATGAAGAAAGAAAGAAAAAATATTCAATAATAAAAGAAGGCAGTAAATTCAAACAAGATTTACAGTTAGTAGATTCTGTAGAAAAGCAGAACGGAAGCCAAGAGCCGGCTATTGCGGCAAAGAATATGAAAATGAAAGCCAAAGATAAAGCTCTTGAACAGATGAAACAGCGCTGGCAAGACAAACCTCTGCATGGCCAATATCCAGTACGTGCCAATAAATCCAATGTTGACAAAGTTAATACTCATCGATGGCTACGTGCATCTGGATTAAAGTCCGAAACTGAAGGCTTTATTCTTGCAGCACAAGACCAAAGTCTTTTCACGAGAAACTTCCAGGCAAATATTATGCATAATAATATGGATTCAAAATGCAGGTTTTGTGATAAACACCAAGAAACAATAGACCACCTAATCTCAGGCTGTTCTGTGCTTGCCCCAAATGAATATAAAAATCGCCACGATAGAGTTGGGCAATATTTATATTGGGCAATATGCAAACATTATGGAAAAGCTGTAGGCAAACACTGGTATGAACATCACCCAGCACCGGTTACAGAAATAGAAGATGTAACCATTCTATGGGATTACACCATCTACACAGACAGAAAAATTGAAGCAACAGGCCAGACATTATTGTTAAAAACCAGAAGGAGAAAACTTGTGTATTAATTGATATGGCTTGTCCAGCGGATTGTAACATAGCAATCAAGGAATTTGAAAAACTGTCAAAATATAAAGACCTGGAAATTGAAATAGAAAAAATGTGGAAATTGAAAACAAGAGTTGTGCCAGTGATAGTAGGTGCACTTGGAATGATAAAAAATGGAACAAAACAACACATTGAAAGAATCCCTGGAAACCCCAGCTTAAGAGATATACAAAAAATTGTCTTATTAAGTACAGCCCACACACTAAGGAAAACTTTATCTATGTAATGCTGGGGATGATAGGGAAGATAGAAAAACATGAAATGGAGCCATAACAACACGCCACTACCTGCCTTAGGTCTTCTCGCAGACTTGGTAGATAGTGCGACCATAGCAGAAATCAAAATATGATGAAAATGACATGATAATAATAATATAACTTAGTTTTCACGCCTCAGTTCTACTGGTGTAAGCAAGCCTATGAAAAGAGATTCTATAGATTCAAGTATAAGCAAGTGTTAATCGACAGACTGCACGCGTCAACATGGAAAAACAGTAAATACTGACTACTAATACTACTACCTTTACAAATACTACTACTAATAATAATAATAACAATAAAAGTATTAATGCTATTAGTCAGTCAGTTAAGGGCATACGTGATACGCGCTTGAGCGATCGTGTCTATTTGGTCCATAACTGACTAAGCAGATTTTCCCGCAGTAGATTGCCATTTATGTCTGCGGTAGACCAGTAGCAAACCAAAGCTACAGAACCCAACTTGTTCTGCTATTCAACCCACAGGGAGAGGAGATGTATTAACACCTTTCCCAAGAATATTTCCGCGTAAGTGAATGCAACGAATTCAACTGGAATTCGAACTCGCTTCTCCGATTTCTCATTCCGAGACGATATCCATTACACCACAATTGATGCTATGCCAGACATGAATATCATAGATTCTGACTCGTGGCGTTAACTTGTACATATTTTTAAATTTGTGAATTAAGAGGGGTTACATTAATTATCCCGTTGAGTACCGCAGATTTTCTTGTCAGTTGCCTGAGAACAAACCAGTATGCGTATGTCTCATATGTCTCGAGACACAGTGTATCTTCGTTTATCACTTGTTTAGAGTGACCACTACAACCTGAACAGAAAATGGAGTTTTGAGATAATGCTTTACTAAAAAGCCTTCATCTCTGTTCACAACTTCCTGGATGTTAAGGACAAGAAAATGCTGGTCATTATAAACCGACCTGATTGAAATCTGGTGAGACTGGTCACCTCTCTTCTTCATGAACAGAAAAGAAGGCATCTGGATTTCTGGATCTAGCCTACGCAAATCTTCTCTTAATGGGATCTGTTATTTCCGTCTCACCTGTGATTGGCATGCAAACGATTGGGGAAGGTGTAGTGAAACCTCTGGTTGGGTCCAATGTTCAGCCTGTATTTCCCGAAAAGCCGATTCCAGCCTCTTGTGCGGTCACGGAGAATGAAAAGGGCAAATGAATTTCTTTCGCAAGTTTAAGGCGAATCCTGTCCGACGCAGAATCTCCTTACCTGGTGCTACCACCTGGGACAGGTACTCTGACTAAGCTTTTTAGATTTCGGCTCTTGCGTCGAGCAGAGCCAACATTGACAAAGTCGGCAAAAAGATCAGAGGGTACAAGACGGTGAAAGGGGCCAAGATCAACCGTTATACATCTGTTACCTTGCGGTTGGGAGCGGAAAAGAGTTTCTCTTCCAGGGCCTTTTCTCTGGACAGACGAATTGGTCAATATACTCAACATCTGGTTCAATCTCGACTTTACTGGAAGTTGGTTGGAGATGTGGGAGAGGTTCGACGGCGTAGTTTGTCTGTGGTCCCGGTGGTATCTTTCCTTAAAGAAGTAAGTGGAAATATGTGTTTTGCACATCTACCCAATTCTCCTTTATCGACACTCTATGCTTCCACTCTCATATGCAATAATGAAGTAATTAGTTAGGGTCTTGTTCTCATTTATGTGGAAAGGCAAGGTTCTCAATGTATATCAGGAAATCTGCTATTTCCATATTTCTGATGGCGGTCTGGATATGATTTTGTGTTTAGATTCGTCAACATACGCTTCGCATTGCATTTCTATATCGAATGTGTTTGCAATTCCACTTCTGGAAGGAAGACGCCAGTCAGAACTTCCTGTCTCTAGAAATGTGCACTCGTACGAGAAGAAGGCCCAGCATTTAATCCAAGACAAGTGCTCCTATCATGAATTCCGGTTAGCCTTCATGACTGCTCCAACGTCCTGAAGTTATCCCTTAAGGCATATATCAGATGAGGGAGTCCGTTCAAGTTGGTCTGATTGACGAGCTGGATTTAACAAAGCAGGTGGGTCGCTCTATATGGACTTGGATGCCTGGGTAAAAATTAAAGATGAGGCGTCTTTCAACTGGTAAGTGATGTGAAGGACCCTCTGTGTCGGCATAAAATTTCTGAATCGTGCTTTGAAAACTCTCCCAACTGCGTCTGCTACGGAGAGTCGTTGGAGACTATGGCTCACGGCTTCTTGCAAGGTCATAATCACGTTTGCAAGATCATTGAAGGCATCATTGTTCGTATTTAGTTTTGAATAGTTCGTGAATTATTTTAGAAATTTCGATCTTATATATTTATAGTTAGATATTTTTCTAAACGTTGGTGCTGTCTAAAATTATTCGCATCCAATGTTTGGTAATTATAAAATAATATTGCTCTATGGACATTTTAATGTTTCTTTTTTTAATTTGATATTCAATACGAACATTCCTTAAAAGTAAAATGTATTGAATTGGTTCTATAACATTCTAAAATATATTGAAGACATTATGTGAGTGCCATATACCACGATAACTCATTCGTTCCTCAATCATGGCGAAGACGGCTGAACTTGACAAGAAACTCCGAATGAAGATAATTTACTGATGCGTACAAACAAGGCAATTAATATAGAGCCCTGCCCAATCGTTTAAATGTTCCTAGATCGATGATTCGTAGCATTATGAAATGCAGCGAGATTCATTGTGTTGAGAATAAATTTAAGCTTAAGAGAAAGCTGTTAATTTCTGAGATAATAGAAAGGAAAATCATTAGAGATGTCTGAAATAATACTCACTTAACGGCAACAGATATTGTCAGTGGTGTAAAGGCATCAGGTTGAATGTATCGCCAAAGACAGTCGCTAAATGTTTTCATGTAGCTGGGACTTCTATGTTTTCGCCACAGGAAAGCTCTCTTGCTTAAGGCTAAGCACCTAAAATTCAGATTAGATTACGCTAGAATTCAGATTAGATTACGCTAGAATTTATCTAGAACATAATAGCAAATATTGGAATTCTGCTTTATGGTCAGTCGAAACCAAACTAAATTTATTTAGTAACATGAACTCACGTTATGTATAAAGGAAAGTGAATGAAGCTCGCACAACAAAAATTACCCTCTTTACAGTTAAGAACGTTGGTGGGAGGGATTATTCTGCTCTGGGGATGTTTTGTTGTTTCTGGACCATAAGAAATAGTGATAGAACAAGGTATCAATGATAAAAGGCAGTACTTGGCTATTCTTTAAAATAATATAAAACAAAGTGTACAAAAATTTTCACTGGACGTTCTAGCATGACAATGGCCATAAACAAGTGGCATGAATTATTGAAAAATACTTAGATAACAGTAAAATTAAAGTAGTGGCGTACGCCGTAAAAATTCTATTGAAAATTTAAGGACATGTTTGGAGCAGTAAGTAAGAGAAAAAGGTCCTTCGAATTTGGGGAAAGTAGACGTTATTGCCAAGGAAGAATAGAGTAAAATACCTGTGTTTAATGATTTTGTAAGAAAATATCAAAACGATTAAAGACGATAACCAAAAATGAATGTTACACAATTGATTAGTGAGGCAAGGGAGTGAATGATTTTGTTCGATTTTAAATGCTTTTTATGGTGACTTTTGTATTATTTTTTGACATTAATATCTTTTGTTGTTGTGGGAATCACTGTACATTCTTTCAAAGTCATTATTTCATAATTTTTGAAAAAATGTATTTGAACATTTGAGGTATTAAAGTGGGTAAACAATTTCGTCCACATCTGTATATATATATATATATATATATATGTGTGTGTGTGTGTGTGTGTGTGTGTGTGTGTGTGTGTGTGAACAGGTAAAATTGAATGAATAAGGACTTCGTGAAAGATTTGCTAATTCTTTAGCATGTTACCATGATGCATAGATCTGTCGGTACACTAAAAACTTGAAGTGATTCATTGTCAGCAGTGGAGTGGATAAGGAAAAGCTCTTAATTCGAATTAATTATCAACATCAGTATTTAAATAATTTTGGGAAGAATGTAGATCGAATAGTAAAATTGCCAGCTAACTTCGGATATATATATGTATATATATAGTAGTCATCCACATACAAGCCTGCTTTGTTGTATCACAGCTCATCAGTGTGGATAGACGCATCCACTTGCTTCTGGCCGGGATCGAAACTCGACCGATTTGTTGTCAGTCGGAGTCGCTACTCCCTAAGTCATCGACGCGTGGAATCAGAGAAAGGAAATTTTAACGTGTTGTATATAAGCAGTATATACACACGCCAGTCACCGAAAGAACTCAATTCATTTCTGAAGAGTCACGCATATAGCAGAAGTGGAAAATATTTTTAAAATGTTCTTCTCCAGAGAGCTCAATCGTAATGAGAGCATAATATATATATATATATATATATATATATATATATATATATATATATATATATATATCCACTAGCTCAAGTTCATCATATGTGTTTCGCGCTGCTTTCCCCTGTTTCTCTTTCCCTCTGTCCGTTCTGTGAGTATTACATTCTCCAAGCCTTTCTTCCTCATTACGTGTCGCAGATATCTCGTCTGTCTCTTCCTTACGCCAAAAATAAGTTTCATTTTCGTTTCCATCCTCTCCTAAACCTGTGTTACATATTCAGTCCATGTAATCCTCAGCATCATTTTTTAGAACTACATTTCTGCAGGAGGACAGGCCTCACGTAAAAGTCCAGTAATTTTTTCTTTGTTACCAACGATAAGTTCCAGTTTCTCAATATTCTGCGGAGCTTTTGAAATACATCATTTGTCATGCCAATAAACCTTGTGATCACAGTGTTGAACTTTTCATCCTCTGTCAGAACATTTCCCAGAAGTTTAAATTTCTACACCTGCTATATTTTCTTATTTTTGCGGATGACCATACATTGAGTTTTCTTGTACAGAGCAAGAATAGCGAATTACATCTTGCATAACCTAGAAGAATAATTTCAAAGAAGCATTTGATTAACACGTTCTGAGAGGAAACCGGCTCATTGAAGTGTTCTCGTCGTTGATACTACTGTTAAAACGTTTCAGCCGTTTTAATATCTCGAGCTTCTTCAGATTTGAGTTAAGAATTCAGTCAGTTAAGTGCTATACGTAATACACGCATGGGCGATAATGTCCTTAAAGAGACATGACTGACTGGACAGAAGATTATCCCGCAGTAGGTTGTCATTGCTTTCTGCGGTAGACTGCTTGCCGACCAAGGCTATAGAACCCAATCTGTCCTGTTATTTAACCCATAACTAAACGGAAGAGACGGATTAATACCTTTCCCAATGGTATTTGCGCGTAAGTTAATGCAATGAATTCAACTGGAATTCGAACTCGGCTCACTGATTTCCCTTTCCGAACCTATATCTCCTGCACCACTACGCACATCCAGGTTAAGAATGACTTTACCAATAACAACATACTCAGTCCTTGTTGGTGTAGTTAAATCGAATAAGCTAATCCGTCATTGTGTTATTGCTTCTTTATTCCACTGAGCCGAATCTGATATTTTTTCCAAAATCTAACTGACACACGAATCGAATTCACCGCCATTAGATTGTTATCTGCTTGTCCATAATAGATGGTTAGAAATTTGAAGTGTTAAAACAATATTACATTTCAGTCGCTACTTATCGCCTTTTGCCTCTTAGCTTTTGTTTTTTTTTTTCCTTAAAAAGCTGTATATGGTCGACTAAGTAAAGAATTTAGATATAACGGATGCTAAAATTTAAATCTTATGACACTGTATCAGTAAAGTTTCATATATATAATTGGAGTAGATAGACTGAACTATCGCCCGGTTCACACTCCACCCACGTCTATTGAACAGGTGTAGAGGCTCATCCCTTGTTCCCTGCTTAGGACTTGGTTTCCGGCTTTCTCTTTTCCAATCTATTTACTCTTACGTAGCCCCCTGCACACCAGTGGCCTTACCGTCTTGCTTGGGGCGATGTGATTATATATATATATATATATATATCCAGGTAAAGAGGACCCAGGTTTTTAATATTTTGAGTTCTCTGTCATTACTTTATTTTAAAAAAATAATCAATACAATAAATATTGTAGAGCATAATATAATTATATAATTAAAATTGTTATACAATTAAAGATTAAAAATACATTGCGACACGGAAATTTCTATGTTTCGTGATATTTATCTCGTCATAAGGCAATGTTAGATGTTAGTTGTGAAAAGGTTTTTTCCACAACTAACATCTAACATTGCCTGATGACGAGATATAAATATCGAATCATAGAAATTTCCGTGTCGCAATGTATTTTTAATTGTATAACATATTTAACTACATAATTATATATGTATATATATATATTAATATAATTTCATACATTAATATATATATATATATATATATATATATATATATATATATATATACACAAAATGTAGATCTGTAAATGTGTTCTATCAGGACACCATCTACCTTAAGGAATATAAAAAGAAAAATAATGTTTATATGGGAATTTTGGCGAGAATTGGGAAGCAACGACTTTATACACACAGGCACTCCTTCACTAACCCTAATTTAAGATATCAAACAGCCCTTTCCCGAAAATACTGGGAATTGAAAGAAAATAATATAAATCCACAGATAAATTGGAAGCTGATAGGCAAGGCAATAACCTCTAATAGCTTAAGAGACAGATGTAATCTATGTTTACAGAAAAAAATAACACTTGAAATGTCAATATCAGAATGTACTTCTGAAGAAACGTAGGGAGATCATTAGTATGTGTCATCATAGAAGTAAATATAAATCCAATAATTATCTTATTCTTCCATTTAGTCACAATAATATTTTTAATTGGCTAAGCAGTTCCCTTTTCCCCCTAATTACCACTACTAACCCAATGGTCAAGCCGCATAGAGAAATTACTACCATAGAAGAAATTACTACTAAAATATCGAAAGCTTAACCCTATAAAAACCAATGTTCCCCATACTAAACCAAGCCTCTGGCATTAGAATTTTTCCTTATTTGAAATGCATGTCATAAACTGACTAGTTGAAAATGGCTATTTCTTCTCTAAATTTTATCTGAATTTACAGATATATATCGGAAAAACTACTAAAAAGTTGAAAAGTTAAAAATGTATTTTTTGACAGTATTTAATTGTTTCTATTATTATCAATGTCTATTTGATATTAAAATCATTTTTTTCTGATGAAAGGCCGAAATATCAAATATGTATCTATAATAATAGAAATAAATAAATACTGTCAAAAAAATATATTTTTAACTTACAACTTTTTAGGGTTTTTTCCTATACATATTAAGACAGTATACGTGGATTATTATCATTATATATATATATATATATATATATATATATATATATATATATATATATATATATCGACTATAACTATAACAACTGTTTCTCTCTCGAGCCATGTCACGTAGATGCTACATTCAAGAGTTTCCCGGAATGGCATGAGAAGATAAACATTTATCTCCTCTTCTGAGTTAAATAGCTGATAATATCGAGCCTTGGTATGCAACCAGTTTAAGAAGAAAAATACTGGAAAGTGTTCCGATATCTTTCTGACGAAGTCGTGATAATTTGAAGGGAATAAAGAAACAGAAACTTTTAAGAGCCGTGATCATGTACGTACTGAAAAGTTTATAAGTTCAACGTCTAACAACAACTAAATTAATACAGTTAATTCCTTTTGAAGTTATTTGGGGAAATGCAGAAGCTTTTCCTGAATCAAACCAAAATGTTTGTTTTTATTGATTGATTTGTTTTTTAGTGTTTATCTACTCGTTTCAATTTATTTAAAGCCAGAAAATATGTTTACACTGTTATATTTTTGGGATATATATATATATATATATATATATATATATATATATATATATAATGTAGGATACTTGGTATATTAGTTAGATAAATTCCGATAGAGACGAACTCAAAAGAACTCAATGTTAAATTTATTTATTTAATTTAACAGAGTAATATAATTTAGAAAAAAATTTAGATATTCTACAATTTCATGGGTAATATATATTTCGCCGCTGCTGACCTTGCAGTTCGTCAGACCCAAATGATACAACAATTAATCATCAAAATATTCCAGAAAATCATCACACACAGACGCTCACGTGTTCATATTGAGAATAGACATTTGTAACGGTAATCTACAAAAACAATTCCTCGCTCATTCAAAAAAGCCCCAAAGAGAGAGAAAAAAAAGAAAAATATAGACACTTGATAAATGGAAAGAAGAGAAAGAAAAAGAAAAGAAATAGAAATGGAAAGAGAAAAACTGTATGCATAGAAATTAAAGTTAACGTCATAGATCGACACAGCGTCTATTGGAACCCATCTGCTTTCTTAGAAAAACATGACATGTAAATTTAACATTAACATTTGGTTTTAAATATAATGGGATATATTTACGGTAAAAAATAAATTGTAAATCATAATTCTTAATACAAATTAAATTATAACCACTATTAATATTACATTATAAATACAGTTAAAATAATTAAAATTTATAAAAGAAAGCAAAAATTATAATTAAATATACAAAAAATAGAAAAATGATAAGCGGAAAAAAGAGAAAGAAAAAGAAAAAATAGACGAAGAACGAACACTATTGATAGAAAAGAAATTCAATTTTTCTAAGCTATATATATATATATATTAATAAATGAATATACATATTATCCTGCATTTAAGACACGACTCGGTTTTTTATGCGTGCACAATCATCAGGTGCATATTATAAACTGAGCGTTTTTCGATTTTAATTTCAACAACATTTTAACATGCAATAACGAACCGGACCATTCAAATTTATATATTTTCCTTTTTCTTTTCCTTTTCTTTTTTTTTATTCCTACGATTTTAATTTCCTATTTCAATTTTGCGTTTAGGCATAAACCTAATTAAATTATGGATTTAATAAATGAGAAAATGGCACCCCATATTAATAATGTAAAGCGAACTTAAGCAACGCTAATACTTAAAATAAAAATTCAAACAAAAATGGTCAGTTTCTAATATGCATCTGATTATTACGTCTGCATGAAACCCTGACTCTTGCCTAAAATATAGGATGACATGTATATTTAAGAATTTTGGGGACTTATAAACCTAATGTTCAGTAATAATGAGGATGATATATCCTAGTGATTGTAATAAAGTATTCGGTTCAAAATTCCTAGCACCTGAAGAAGGCCGAAGCGTACAACGGCCGAAACGTTGAAAAAATGGTAACAAAGATGAGGACAATAGTCCGAATAATGTAAATACTGTAAATACTTCCTCATCTCAGAAATATAGACAAATAAAATGATCTATTATTAAACGTCGTACAAATGGCAATAAAGACGAGGACAATAGTCCGAATAATGTAAATACTGTAAATACTTCCTCATCTCAGAAATATAGAAAAATACTACAATAAACAAATCGGTTTCCTAAAAAAATATATATTTTCCTCTTTCTTTTTTTTCTTTTTTAACTCCCATGATTTTAGTTTCTTATTACATTTTTTTTGTTTAGGCATAAACCTAAATAAATTATGGATTCAATAAATGACAAAATGGCACCCCACATTTATAATTTATAACGAACTTAAGCAAGGCTAATACCTAAAATAAAAATCCAAGTCGAAGAATGATAAGTTTATAATAAGCATCTGATAACTGCGTAATGCACGAAACTCCAAATCGTACCTTAAACGTATGATATTATCTACATTTTTTAATATTCACTTTATAACTCTGTTATATTACAATGAGCACTGCTTTATTAACACAGATAAATATTCATATATCGGTCTGTACATGCGTGTACATACATATGCATACATATTTACTTCCATACCTACATATATATATATATATATATATATATATATATATATTTAATTATTTCACCCCAAGCAAGGCATTCCACTGTCACTATTGCGCAGAGGGTTATATATTGGAAAGTGATGAGAAAGAGTGGTTAGATATAGGAAATGTCAGAAGGATGGTGATAGACGGGTAAGGATACAGAGGATGGGGGTTGGGTAGATGGGAAGGGTGTTTGAGAGAATGGATGCAAGTTAGTGTGTTAGGAGGTGTCTATTGACCTTACATTTAAACGCCTGGAGATTGTAGCTGTCGGGGAAGCAAGTATGTGGAAAGGAATTCCACAGGCGGGAAGTGCGAGAAAAGAAGCTGTTGGAGTAGAACTTGCGGTTACATTTTCTCTGTTTCACTGTAAAAGGGTAGGACCTAGTTGCTAATCTAGTATCTGGTGCAAATTCGTACCTAGGGGGCACCAGTGATCTAAGTTCATCGGAGTAGAAGCAGTGAAAGCATTTATAGAAGCGGCACAGGGAAGCCACGTCACGCCGGTAAGAGAGTGACTGCACCTGGTCTGCCAAGTCGGTATTGATCACATTACAGATTCTCTGTTGTATTTTGTCAAGAACCCTGAGGAGAATAGCAGAGGCACTTAACCAGATGTGGCTGCAATATTCAATACAAGAGCGGATGGTAGATTTATAGATGTGCAGGATAGATTCAGACGGGAAAAACTTCCGGGCCCTGCACAGAGAACCGACTTTCATAGCAGCGGATTTTACAATGAATTTGATATAGTCATTCCATTTTAAGTCCGCTGAGAGTGTGAGGCCAAGGAGGCGTAGTGTTTTATTCTCTGGGAGGTAAGCCTGTTCCATGCTAATGGGATATAGGTGCGATTGTCTATAATGGTTAATTGATAGCAGCTTCGTTTTGGAAGCATTAAAATTTACGAGCTATTTCTTACCCCAGTCCACTACGAATTGGAGGTCCTTTCAAGCTTGGCAGCGAGGTTCGCTTTGTCGCTCACACCAGATTTTTGATCGAGGCGAGAGTAAACTGTGGTGTCATTGGCGTACATGCCTACATGGGATCTTATGGCATCAGGGAGATTATTAATCTAGATCAGAAAGAGCGTAGGACCTAGGATAGAGCCTTGAGGGACACCCTCGTTCGTATGGTAGTTTTGGGAGGCATGTCTGTTTAATACCACCTTCAATGTGTGGTTAGAGAGGAATGATTGGATTAGGTCAAACAAATGTACAGTTATACCATAGCTCTACATTTTGCGTCGAAGGCCACCACCCACAATGTGGAAAGGAGGCCTAACATCCACTAGACTTTATGTGAAAGGAGGCTAACACCCACAAGACATAATGTAGAAGGGAGGCCTAACACTCACAAGACATAATGAGGAAAAGAGTCGCAACAAGCACACAACATAATGTGAAAAGGAGGCGTAACACTCACAAATAATGTGGGATGGAGGCCTAACACTCACAAATAATGTGGAATGGAGGCCTGACACTCACAAGACCTAATGAGGAAGGCATGCCTAACACTAACAACATATCATATGGAAAGGGGGCTTAACATAATGCAGAACGAAAGCCTAAAACTCTCAAGATATAATGTGGAAAAAAGGCTTCATACTGACAGAACATCATGTAGAAAGGAAGCCATGCACACACGACATAATGGGAAATGAATGCTTAACACACTCAAGGTATAATGTGCAAAAGGGGCCTAGCACTTACAGGATTTACCATAAAAAGAGGGCCTCACACTCACTAGGTATTATGTGGAAAGCAAGCCTAACAATCACACGGCATTATGTAAAAGGAGGCCTAACACTCACAAGAGAATATGTAAAAATTGAGGCCTAACACTCAAACGACATAATGTGGAAAGGTGGTCTAACATTCACACAACAAAATTTAAAAAAGACGCCTACCACTCACGAGATATAATTCTGAAAGAAGGCCTAACAGCCACACAACTGAAAGTGGATAGAAGGCCTAGCACACACGAAACATAATGTGGAAAGGATGCCATAAACTAACAAGATAAAATATGGGTAGGAGTTCTAACTCTCACTCAAAATAATGTTGAAAGAAGGCCTACCATTCTAAAGACATAATGTAGAAAGAAAGCCGAATACTAACACTATATAATGTGGAAAAGAAGGCCTAAAACTCACAAGACATAATGTGGAAAGACGACCCAAGACTCACAAAACATAAATTGAAAAGTATGCCTTAAAATAACAAGATAAAATATAGAACGGAGGCTTAACACTCATTTAACATAATGTAGAAAGAAGGCCTAACACTCTCAAGACATAATGTAGATCGTAGGCCGAAAACTCACAACACATAATGTAGAAAGGATTCCTAACATTCACAAGACATAATGTGGAAAGGAGACCAAATTCTCACAAGACATAATGTGGGAAAGAATATTAACCTCACAGGGCTTAATGTGGAAAGGAAGCCTAACATCCACACGACATAATGAAGAAAAGATTCCTAACATTCACAGGACTTAATGTGAAGAGGAGGCCAAACACTTAAGAGACATAATGTGGGAAGGAGGCCAAACACTTACGAGACATAATGTGGAAAGAAAGCCTAACACTTACATGACAATGTTAAAAGAAGGCCTAACAGCTACAAAACACTATGGAGAAAGAAAGCCTAACACTCACGAGACATAATGTAGAATGTAGGCTTAACACTCACAAAAAATAATGTTGAATTGTAGCGTAACACTCAAAAGACATTATGTGGAAAGGATGCCTAACAGGCACGAGACAATATGTGGAAAAGAGGCCTAACACTCACAAGATATGTAAAAAGTAACTTTAAGACACACCAGATATAATGTGAAAAGGATGCCTAACACTGACAAGACATAATGTGGAATGGATGCCTGACAATCGCAAGACATAATGTCGAAAGGAAGCCTAACACTCACAAGAGAAAATGAAAGCTAGAGAAGCGGAAGAAATATAAAAGGAAATAGCGAGTTAACGTGTTTGTGTTAATGGATTACAAATATGAGCAAAGAGAGATGTTAAGCGGTAAAAATAGACAGAAAGTCGTGGAGATCCATGATCACCTGCGACCTGAAGAATTTAGAATTAAAAAAGAATATTTGTTTGGATAATTTCGGTTTTCAGTCAGTATGTTGTCCATCGCAAAACAGGAAAGAAAGAAGTATTCTTAGCCGAAAGGATACACATCGTATTTTTTTTTCTATTTTTACTTTTCTTTCTGATTTGTATCTCAGTATCTAAAATTATTTATGAATGGAACTTTGTCTGTTTATATGTGTGTCTGTGTCTGTGTGTGTATCCGTTACCTATAGACCCCGAAACGGCTGAACCGATTTTCTTGAAAATTTACACAGTTGTACTATAAGCGTCTGCGAGTGTTCTTAGCTAGGCTTTGTGTCGAGGTAGCCCCGATAAATATCGAATTATAGAAAGAATGGTCCGATTTTCATAAAATTTGATACACTCATAGACAAAGACATAAGAAACAATATTCAGAAGTTTCAAGGTTGCAGTTCTTACAATAGTAGATAATATAGATAGATAAAAGGCAAGATGTTTATGTGTGTGTCTGTTTATCTGCCTGTATGTCTGTATTTTGTTCAGCTCTTTTATTTGAGTTTTTGCTTCGGGTTTGGCTCTAAGTAGATATAATTGTAGTTCTTAGTCTCAGCTATGATACTATTTACTCAGAGGACTTATTTAGCCTTCAAAATTCAGTTTACGACGAAAAAAAACTTTTTTAATATCAATACCAGGAAATCAAAATTTGACTTACATCCATTCATTTTTCTTTCAGTCTACGGTTTCGCTTTAACTTGAAACAACTATTGCTTTTTAGTTTTTCGTGTCAATGTCCAAAGAGTCTGAGCTCCAGGACCATAGATTAGTTTTAAAGCTTTCGTTACACCCGAGCAACGCCGGGCTATGCTGCTAGTCTGATACATATTTCATCGTTTTACAGTTGGAATAACTAGATGTAACCGTAAATTCTTTTCTCGCACTTCTAACGTCTGGGACTATTTTCCATTTTCTTGTTTCTCTGGTACCTACAATCTTCAACATTTTAAATGCAATGTCAATCATCATCTTGTGTCTTCCTGAAACTTGGACTTTTATTGTCATTTCTCTTAATTAGTTTTATTATTCTTCCTCTTCTTCAAGTGATCAATAAGAAAGATTTCGGGAAAATAGAAACAAAATATAAATAAAAAAGTTACTTATACATTGTATCAGAAAGAGATATTTGAAATTTAGAAGTCACATAATGAGGATAGAGTGATTATAAAATTTGACACTCACAGGGCATATTGAAGCACTTGTAACCTTTGGGAATATTTTCCATTTTATTGTTTCTCTGGTACCTGCAATCTTCAAAATTTTAAATGCAATGTCAATCATTATCTTCTGTCTTCCTGTAACTTGGAATTTTATTGTCCATTTACTTCATTAAATTGTTTTCATTCTCTTTCTTTCCAAGAAATCCATTGAGTCTCAGTGGCTTTATCGCCTTGATTAAAATGAGCATTTTAAAACAATGTTGCCATTGCTTCTCCGCTTGTTTCGATATCGTTAACGTTTTAGTTCAGTGTGCGATGAGTAAATTATCACCATATTTTTAGTTTTCTATTTCACGTATACGCATTGTGAAATTTAGAAACGGCATTCTGTACTGCTTGGCATTCGCACTGGAAGCTCACATACGAACATTTCATAGTATTTAGGGGTCAATATGAAGATAGTGCAAAGAGTTTTGAAAGAGTTCGATGTATCTAATAGTGATTGCCAAGTCGTTTGTAGTGATCACAAGTGATGGCGACGTTATGCGTCAATTCATTTTCTGTCAGGGCCTCACACCGAGGCTTACATCAAGTGCCTTAAGAAAGTAGATCTGCTCTTGGTCAAGTGGCGGGGCTGGAGGACTCTATACATGGCAACAAGAACCCTGCACGAGACACGATGCCACACACGCAAAAGAACCGAGTAATGGCCACCTAACTCACCAAACTGCAACCACTTGATTATCATGTGTGGCATTCAGTTGAGCGGGAGACCAACAAATCAATTTGTAACACCAAGGATAAACTGAGGGCAAAGTTGAAGTCAAAGGTGATTTTACCGAATAAATTTAGATTTTAGTATTTCAAGATGTTTATGTGACATTTTGGTAAATATATCTTTTAAAATAAGATTTTTAGTATTATTTTCATTTTTGCGTAATTTAGACAATTTATCCATCGCACACTGTATATATGATTTGAGAATAACGACTGATTCTATACATTTCACAGTTAATCTTATTTTTTTTCGTGTTATTTACGGTTTTATTGATTTTAGTTTTATTTTTGTTTTACATTTCTGTTATGCATTTTTATCAACTTTTGTTCCTTTTTATTTTTGTTTCCTTTAAAAATTCGTCTAGATGTCCGTTTGTCTTCATTGTCTGTCCGTCAGTCTATATTTTTTTATCCGATATCTGCGAAACAAAAGCGAATAGTTCTTCTGTCTGTAATCTTGGATTTTCATTGCGCTGAGATATTTCATTTTTCATCCCCAAATCAGATCATCTCTTTCCCCCTCTCTTTCTTAAATTTTTCTTTGTTTTTGTCTGGATTTGTCTTTCATTTTTTTTTTTTTCACTAAGTTTTTTTTAATAATCTTTGTTATCTATTTTTTTTTTTTATCTCTCAGCTTTTTTTATTTCGTTTTCCAGCTTTGTATCTTTTGCTTCAATTTTGATTTCTTGCATTTCTTTTTGGCTTATATTTGAGGAACGATTTCGAAGACTGCATTCTAGATTTTTCTTCTTTTTGCTTATTCTTTCTCGTTCTTTTTATTTGTTTGTTTTTCCAGATTCATTTAGTATTCGTTTCCTTTCTTTGTTCCAGGTTAATTTTTCTTCAAACCGAATATCCGTTTTTTCTTCCATTTTAATTTTATTTAATATTTCAGTTCAATGTGTTTTCTTATTCATGTAACATTTGTTCCTTCTTTGTCTTCTTTCTTTTTTCTCTCATCTTCCTTCCTTTTCTGACTTCTTGTCCATCCTTTTTTCCCAGCTTCTTTCTTTTTTTTCTTCCTTCTTTTTCCCTCTTCCTCTTTATTTTTCTTCCATTGTTATTTTTCTCTCTTTTTCTTACTTCTTCCTTCCATTTCTCTCTTTGTTTTAGTTTTTCATAATCCTGCTTCCTTTTTTCTATTCGTTCTTCATTTCGCTCTTAGTTTATTTTCTCTTTTCTCACTTTCTTTTATTGCTTCATGCTTTTCTTCCTTCTTTTTCTCCCTTCTTTCTTCATTTTCTCTACTCTTCCTTCTTTTTTTCTTCTTCCTCACTGTTCTCTACTTTTCCTTCTTTATCTCGCATCATTCTACTTTATCTCTCTCTTTTTTCTTGTTTCTCTTTTCCATTTCTTTTCTCTTTTTTCTTCTTTTCGTTCTATTCTGTTACTTCTTCTTTTTTTCACTCTTCTTCCTTCTCTTTATCTATTTTCCTCCTTATTTTTATCTCTTTTTCATACTTTTTCTCTCTTAATTATTTTCTCTCTTCTTCCTTTCTTTTCAGTCTTTTTCCTTCCTTTTTTCTTTCTTCTTTTTTCTCCTTTTCTCTTTATTTTTCTCTTTTTTTATTCCTTTTCTATCCTTCCTCCTTTCCTCTCTTCTTTTTTGTTTTTCTCTCCTTCCTTTTATTTCCTTTTCTCTCTCTTTTCTTTCATTTCTCTCTTCGTCCCTCTTTTTCTGTGTCTGTATCTTATCTTTTTTATACAGTCACTGTTTTTTTTATCTACCAGTTTCTTGTTTTTAATCATTTTATTTTAAAGATTTTAATTTGATCAACTCTCTTCAGTAATTATTATCTATTTCTTTCTTTTTCCATTCTTCTCATAAACTTTCTTCCGATTACTTTAAATATACAGGGTGTCCATAGAGTCCGTGTTCACTTTAAAAAATATTGTATTTGTGATAGCAATAATATGTAAAAAATGTTATAAAGTTTAATGTACGTAGTTTTAAGTATAATTACTGAATAATTCTTTACCACAAAATCTGCAACAATTTTTAGATAAGTAAACAAATGGATCAGAAGGGATGGACCATTTTATTGGCCTTCACGTTCGCCAGATTTGACTCCATTAGATTTTTTATGGCGACGTGAAAACAATTGCGTGTGCAACCAAACCTAGTTTATTCAAAGATTTGCAAACTAAAATAACTGACGTGATTGCAGGTATCCCTGTAAATCAGTTGGCAAATATTTTCCGTGAACTGCAAAATCGTATTACCCTTTTTGTGTTGCTAATGATGGAGGACATGTGGAAACTTAAATAAAATTTCAATAAAGCTTTAAAAAATATAGATTTTCTTCTTTCTCATTTATTTCTCAATTATTTTTATTAGAAAAACAAATAAAGTTATAATTTTTAAAGTGCACATGAACTTTATGGACACCCTATATTTTCACTTTTAATTCCAATTCTCCCTATTTACATCTCTATTTTCGCATTCACTCTATTTCCTTTAAACTTTAAAGTTTTATGTAATCTATCTATCTAATCTTATTTATAAATGGAACTTTGTGTGTGTGCATCCGTTACCTATAGACTCCGAAATGGCAGAACCGATTTTCTTGAAAATTTGCACAGTTGTACTATAAGCGTCTACGATTTTCTGTCGAGATACCCCGATAAATATCGAAAATCGATAATCGAAAAAAATCAGGTTATAGAAGGAGTGATCCGATTTTAATCAAATTTGATACACTCATAGACAAAGACATAAGAAACGATATTCAGAAGTTTCAAGGTTGCAGTTCTTACAATAGTGCAGAAAATTGATTATATATATATATATATATATATATATATATATATAAGGCAAGATTTTTCTGTTTGTGTTTGTTTATCTGTCTGTATGTCCTTTATACAAATCCACAATATTTATCCAATTCTCACCAAACTCCTCACAAATATTCTTTACGCTGAGTCTGAGCTCCAGGACCATGGATTAGTTTTAAACCTTCCATTACACCTGAGCAACGCCGGGCTATACTGCTAGTTATTAGTAAATGAAGTCAGCAAATATACACAAAGAGAAAGAGTTATATGCTATAACTCGCCACTAACGGTTAGAATAATATATCCCGACTGACTTTAACGGTACTATAGCAAATACTCTATTAGAATACTCTTGGAAATCTAGATATTGACCCAAAGTCTCCCTACTGAGACGGGATGGAATGTAAGGTCGAGCTTAAATTGTTAAACCAGACTGCGTACACACGGGCCAAGGGTAAAAATTTACTCCGCTCTCCACAACCGCGGGATCAAGCACTTTGCACTGCCTATTTTTATCAACCGAATCCCCGTTCGTAGACATAACTCAGACTGAGTTGTACTCTACCCGAAGACAGACAGTTTGACAAATGCGAGCTTTTTTGGAAATCTGAATAATTACCTAAAGTCTCCCCACTGAGACGAGATGTGATGCAAGGTCAGGCTTAACATTGGGAACCCGAGCGCATACAGTCGGACTAAGCGTCAACTTTTACTCAGCCTCCTGGACCGCGGGATCGGGCACTTTGTATTGTCTACTTTTCTCAGACGAGACTGGATCCGTAGACAGAGCCCCGACTGAATTATACTCTGATCGAAGGCAGAGAGCTTGACAATTGCAAGATTTCTCGGGACTCTGGGTATTCACCCAACTCCATCTCACTGAGATGGGACACTTCGCAAGGTCAGTTTTTAATGTAGAGTCTCCGAGCGCGTAGACACTGTGACCTATGCAGGAACGGTTTTTTCTATTTTTCTCAGCCGTGTCTCTGCCCGGAGATACAGCCCCGACTGTTTCTGTCTGCCAGAAGACAGAAAGCCCGAAAAGACCTTGCGCTTGCCGAACTCTGAGTATTTATCGAAAGTCCCTCCATTGAGACGGCATGTAACCCAAGTCCGGGATTTACGTGGGGAACCCGAGTGTACCCACTCAAGCCAAAGATCAAAATTTTCCATCTCCTACAAAAGCTGGGATCGTTCACGACATTTGTCTATTTTTTTCAGCCGAGCTTTTGTTCTTAGACGGAGTATGGACTGAGTCGAACTCTGCCTGAAGACAGAAAGCTTTTCTGTCTTTCTCAGTCGAGTTTCAGTCCGTAGACCGAGCCCACACTGAGTTCCTCTCCACCAGAAAACAATGAATCCGACAAGCTCGAATTCGTTCGGAACTCTGGGTATTTATCCACCCCCAGAGGCGGCATGTGACATAAGCTCGGGTTTAACGTAGGCTTTCTGCTCGCGTACGAAAATTATAAAAAGGCATTTGAAAGTCCCAGCAAGAAAAAAAAATTTCCGAAAATTATTTTGCAAGATTAAATGCAAAAAGCAATAGTAAAAAAGTGAATTCCCCCACGGAATCAAAGCAACAAACCGTGGATGATTTTTAAAAAAAAATAATAGACATTATAAAAATAAGTGAAGAGAGACTAAAAGAGAGACAATTAAAATTCGAGGAAAAACAAATGGAAACACAAATTAAATTAGAGAAAAATTAAATGGAAATTCAAAGATTAAATGAAGAAAGACAATTACAACTTCAAGAATTATTACTAAAATTGACAATCAACACACAAGAAATGAACACGGAAAAAGAAGAGACTTTTTCTTAAGATGCCGTTTGGAACGCTATAGAGACGTTTAAGTACTCTATTAATGATGAAAAAAAAATTGGAGACTATTACAGACGCTATAAAGACATTTTTAATATTGATTGTCAAAACTGGGCAGAAAAGAAAAAGTTAAGGCTATTGCTCAGGAAATTAGAAACGGAGGAATATACAAAATTTGTAGATTATATCTTGCCAAAGAAGACAAACAGCTTAACGTTCGATGAGGCAGTGACATGCCTCATGGAGCTATTCAGCCCAAAGTTTTCACTGTTCCATAAAATGTGGAAATGCCTAAATCTCGTAAAAAGCGAAAACGAGAACCATATGATATTCGCCGCAATCGTCAACAAGCATTGTGACGACTTTAAATTAGCAGAGCTAACTGTAGACAACATTAAATGCCTTATATTTGTTCAAGGATTAGTCGCTGCTAAAGACAACCAAATGCGTAAAAGAATGCATACCAAACTCCAAAATGGCCAGGATAACGCTGCAAAAACTATCAGAAGACTGCCAAAAATTCTTAAGTATTAAAAAAGACAGCAAAAACATTGAAGAATCGGGAGTCGCGCATATTCGTGAGTAAAACAAAAATTTACGTTTTTCACCCTCCTCAAAAGTAAAACAAAAAATTAATGACAAAATTACAAGATATAAAGCAACTAAATTTAATGAAAAAACTACAAGATATAAAGCAACTAGTGACAGAAATCAAAAAACAAAATAAGGCCCCCCTCTGCGTGTTACAGATGTGGTGGACTGCACTGGGTTAGAGATTGTCGTTTCAAATACAGGAACTGTCTAGCATGTGGAAATATGGGACACAAGGCAGCTGTATGCAGAAACAAAAGACAGCCTAGTAGGGTAAGATCTACGAGAGTGGACTAGGAAAACAAATAAAACACGAGGAAAAATGCAGAACTTGAACTATGAAATAAGAAGATCAAACTACACTGAGATTCAGGTTCGGTCTTAACGATAATCAACCTACAAACATATAGGAAACTGAATAGGCCGACCATGTTACACACAACAAAAATTGCTAACTCTGTCACAAGAAAAAGGATCAATTTCGTGGGTGAAATAATCGTGAATGTGAAATTTCATGGAAAAACAAAAAAATTAAAAATATACGTCATGAAAAACACAGAAAATCCAGTAGGCACAGACTGGATGCAGAAGTTTGACGTATGGGATTTACAGTGCGAGACGTCAGAAGCTACGAAATTGAAACAATTTCCGGTAGGTATTCTCAAGCGGTATATAATAATGTAACAAATTTGCAGCAAAAAAAGAGCTAAAGCAGAATGCTCATCCAGTATATATTACCCACTTAATTACGACAATACCATTCAAACAAGGTGAACGAGTTTACTTCAGAATGTTAAAAAATAATATAGCATATTGGGAAATGTTATGTACAAATTATAAGAAGAAAGATTTACCTATAGAAGACACATAAACCCAATACAAAAAAGAAGAATTGAGGAGCCACGCTCGCCAACCTCAAAAAACGATGACGCGATGGAAGAAACCTTTGAAGCTTTTGAGAATCCTAGAACACAAGCGAATGAAAAAATAATTTAACTCTCCTAAAAAAAGAAGATAAGGAGAGAGGTGTTGTGGGATCTCCCCTTTTTCTATGATACTCCACTGCGTATACATATGCTCCTGCCATAATGAGAACAGTATAGTTACAGAACGAGTACCGTAGAGGTCCGTTAGCTACCGAACGATACCGAAGTTACACAGAGAATACCGCGTCAATAGTCATAGAAGCTCTGAGCTCCACTCAGCCAGAATAGTATTACAGGGACATACTAATGTCAGCATGTCTTCACTTCAAAGACTTATATATATATATATATATATATATATATATATATTCCTTACTAATCGTATTCCTTGATTACTAACCTGCATTCCAGTTGTATCTTTACGTTTAATATAACCTATTTTCAATTTTCCTATCTCAAATATCTGTTTTGTTGTTCGTTATTTTGTGTGGTTGCTCACCCGGAATCCACAACATTTTCTTTCTTTCTTCTTTCCTTTCATTCTTTGTTTTTTATTTCATAATTTCTTCTTTCTTTCTTTCTTTCTTTCTATTTCATGTTTTCTTTTTCCATTCTTTCGTCTTTTCTTTCTTTCGTCTGTTTTTCATTCTTTATTTCTTATATCATATTTTTCTTTCATTCATTCATTCATTCATTCTTTCTTTCTTTCATTCTTTCTGTCTTATCTTTATTTCGTCTTTTTTTCATTCTTTAGTCTTTCCGTCTTTCTTTCTTTCTTTTTTCTTTCTTCTCTCCTTTTATTCTTAACTTTTTAGTTTATATTTCTTTCTTTCTTTTTTCCGTCTTTCTTTATACTTTTCTTTCTTTCCTTCTTTCAGTTTTTCCTCATTATTTCTAGTCTTTCAGTTTTACTTTCTTTCTTTCTTTCTTTCTTTCTTTCTTTCTTTCTTTCTTTCTTTCTTTCTCCTGTTCTTTCATTCCCTTTTCCTTTATTTCTTTCAAGAATTCACACATTTCCCCTGATTTATTTCTCCTTTTTTTTCTTTTTCTTTTTCTTTTTTTTTTCTTTTGCTTACAGCCATATCACGCTCAAGCACCAGATCTCACACAATCATCGAAGTTAAACAACTTCGATCCCGGGAATACAAAGCGCTATAAGCATGGATGTGCGGGTGGTGTAATGAGTAACAGCTTACAATTGAAAATCGGAGGAGCCGAATTCAAATCCCAGTTGCTATCGTTATATTTATTTAGATTCAATTACACCTGAGAAAGGAATGTATCCACCTCTTCGCTCCCACAGCTAAGGGTTAATTAGTTGAACTCGTGTCAGTAAATCGTTTTAATCCCCCCAAAATATTTACAATCCAAAAATATGTTCTGGCTTTAAATAACCCGCTAAAATGTTGATAAAGCGTAAAAAAAAAAAACACAAATTGATAAATATGTACCTTTTACTCTTTATTTTGTCTGTTTTTACTTTTTTCGTATCACACTTATTTTCACCGTCATTCTTGCTTTATTCTCATTCCGTCTTCTTTTGTTTCTGTCTTTCTCTTCGTTTCCCTTCGTTGAAATAAACCCGAGTCTTTTTGGCTCAATTTTCTCATTTTCTTTAATTTCTTTGCCTTCTTTTTACTTGCATTATTTAACTGCCCTCACTCTCTTTCCCTACAAATATATCTAAATTTATTTATAAATGGAACGTTGTCTCTCTGTATGTGTGTGTGTCCGTACCTCTTGACTCCGAAACAACTGAACTGATTTTCTTGAAAATTTACACAGTTGTACTATGAGCGTCTGCAAGTGTTCTTAGCTAGGTTTTGTCTCGAGGTACCCCCGATAAATATCGAACATTGGTAATCGAAAAAATCGGGTTATAGAAGGAGTGGTCCGAATTTAATCCAATTTGATACAATCATAGACAAATATATAAGAAATGATATTCAGAAGTTTCAAGGTTGCAGTTATAAAATAGTGCAAAAAATCGATAATATATATATATATAAAAGGCAAGATGTTTGTGTGTGTGTCTGTTTATCTCTCTGTATGTCCTTTATACAAATCTACAATTTTTATCCGATCCTCACCAAACTAAGTCTGAGCTCCTGAACCATGGATTAGTTTTAAACCTTTCATTACACCCGAGCAACACCGGGCTATAGTGCTAATATATATATATATATATATATATATATATATATATTAATGCAGGTTTCATTAAATGATATAGACAAACTTTTTCTGTTTATTTTATGCAGGATCCTTTCATATAGTCTAATGAGCTTGATAGCACTATCGTTAAAAGACAACAAGAAATCGCAGTAACTGTTGATATTTTTATCCGGTCTGAGCTTTCGGCTTACATAAGCCATTATCAGAGAGTGAACATATAAGTTATTGACAAAGTAGAATTAAACAAATTTAATGTTTAATTCTATTTTATCAATAACTTATATGTTATTTAATGAAACCTGCATCAATGAAAAAATGCTGCCGAAATACACACACAATATATATATATATATATATATATATATATATATATGTAAAAATATACTCAATTATAAGGACAGAATTAAGATTAAGGACAGAATGGTTAGATAAAATAAAGACAAGAGGAAAACTGTATTTTAAATCGCCTACGCGTTTCGTCTTGTGATGGACTTTTTCAAGGCAAAAAGACGAAATGAGCTTTATTCTAAATTACGTATCTATAAACAAACAGTGTTGGTAACCACAAAGAAACTCACAATTCATTTCAAAAGATCAACAGAATATTTTAGTTTTTAGAATTTCTTCATGTGTAGTGTAAAGTCACGAGATATTAAAATGAAGTGAATTTGACCGTTTTCTTTGAAAACCGTTTATTTCGTGTGTAAGTCTGTTTTAGAATTTCTTCATGTGTAGCACAAAGTCAAGAGATGTTAAAATGAAGGCAATTCAACCGTTTTCTTTGAAATTTTTATTGTGAATGTTAGTCTGTTTTAGTATAATTTTCGTAATTATAGTTGAGATTGGAAAAAATCCGGGGCGTAAATAAATGTTTTGGTAGTATTGGATAGCTGCGCTCTCGAGAACTTTTCTTCTGAATAAATTGTTTACTCTTTGTATTAGTGTGCCATTTTTAAAATCGAAATTGTGGTGGAATTTATTTCTGTGAATCACTAATGCATTTGTAAGATTATTATTAGTGATGTCTCTTTTGTGTTCATATATACGTTTTTTAAGATTTCTACTTGTTCCTCCGATGTAGATATTTTACCACCAAATTCTTCCTACTTTTGATATATAGACGACTCCCTTCTAATCTATCCGGAAACTACTAACATAGCAGATTTAGCCGACAAACATAATAACATTGAACCTACTATAAATTTTACCTTCGAAACTGAATGTAATCATACTCTTCCTTTCCTAGATATCATATTACATAAAAATAACAACAAACTCGATTTTGACGCCTACAGAAAAGCTACCAACAAAAACGACCTGATAAATTTCTACTCCAGTCACTCTTCCAAAATCAAATCTGGCATTATTATAGGTTTCTTCTTAAGAGCACTAAGAATATGCAGCTCGCAATATTTAACAAAAGAAGAAAAAAGCATAGAAAATCACATTCAGAAACTTGCATTACCCATATCACTTTATTCACAATGCAAAAAGAAAGGCACATAATATATACAATCACAACAATGAAACACTGTTAACAATAATAATCTAAACAATAACAAACACATCATACTACGAACCAACTCCATTGAATCTAATATACAAAATAATCTATCTCATATAAAAAATACTCACATAGTAACAACTACTTCGAAAAATGTTGTGGATATTATCAGATCTAAAAATAACCGAAATCAAAATGATGAACAAGCAGGTGTATACCGAATAAATTGCCGTGATTGTTCCTCCATCTACACCGGAGAAACGAGTAGAAATCTAAAAAAAACGTATATATGAACACAAAAGAGGCATCACTAATAATAATCTTACAAAGGCATTAGTGATTCACAGAAATAAATTCAACCACAATTTCGATTTAAAAATGCCGCACTAATAAAAAGAGTAAACAATTTATTCAGAAGAAAAGTTCTCGAGAGCGCCGCTATCCAGTACTACCAAAACATCAATTTGCGCCCCGGATTTTCCCAATCTCACCTATACTTATGGAAATTATACTAAAACAGACTAACATTCATAATAAAAATTTCAAAGAAAACGATCAAATTCCCTTCATTTTAATATCTCGTGACTTTACACTACACATGAAGAAATTCTAAAAAGAAAGATATTCTGTTGATCTTTTGAAATGATTTGTGAGCGTCTTTGTGGTTACCAACACTGTTTGTTTATAGATACGTAATTTAGAATAAAGCTCATTTCGTCTTTTTGCCTTGAAAAAGTCCATCACAGGACGAAACGCGTAGGCGATTAAAAATACAGTTTTCCGCTTGTCTTCGTTTTATTTAACCATATATATATATATATATATATATATATATATATATATATATAGCTACACTGGTGAGCTGTGATATAGCGAAATAGGCCTGTATGCAGATGATTTATTATATATATATATATATATATATATATATATGCATCATTCTCTCTTCCGTTGATATGTTTTCGTTATCCAACTTTCTTCTTTACCCTTCCGGTATCACAGTTGTTAAGATCTACAAATAGCAGGAAATTGTGGGAAGCCATGATTGACAACGCCCTGAATGGACGCTGCACACTGATGATGATTTTTACATCAATCACAATGCAACAAGAACAAAGTGGCCAGTTAGGATCGAACTCACTACTAATTCTCTCCATATCAAGCTTGCTGACCGTTTTAAAATTCTTTATTTTTGCTTTCTACTCATTTATTTCCCTGTTTTCTTTTTTTATTCACTCCCAAATATTTCCATTTTCATGCCTACATCTTATTCCGCCAACACACCACCCGCAAATTTACTCCTTTCAGTTGCTCTCGTTTCCAAAAATATACGTCGCATGAAAAAATCCTCTCCCTTCTTCCCAACACCCATCAAATTTGAAGCTCTTCTCGTCCGTTTCTGAATCATCTAAACCACGTCTATACACCACCGACCATAATTCCTTATTTCTCCCGAAACTGCCCCAACCACCATCCAGCAGTGCGTACTGTCCCACAATCAAAATACATCCATCACGAAGAGATTTTCCTTCTTTGTCGCGAGTTCTCTTCTATTTTTTGGTTCCTCTCACTTTCAAGCACGGAGTTGGGTTTTGCTAATGCAAATTCTACACAAGTGTCACTCTCTATTTACTCCGTATTTCCGAGAGTTTTTTCTTTAACTTTTTTTTTTTTGACTTTTCAAGCCAATATCTCATCAGTTTTCGAGCTGCCGTCCAGTTTTCGCCTATGATGGACGTCGTAACAATGTCAAAACCCAAATTGTCCAACAAAGAGAGACGATAGCGACACGCGTTGGAGCGATTTATTCGAGAGTTAACAGTATGTGGGCGCTTAAGATGCGTATATAAGATTTTAAGCACATCTTTTTGCAGCGTACCTATCTATCCACACACACACACACACACACACACACACACACACACACACACACTAACACACACACACACACACACATATATATATATATATATATATATATATATATATATATTCTGCATTTGTAAACGAGTTATTTCGCGACCTAGGTTTCTGTTACATGGTAGAAACCTCGGTCACCTATAACTCCTTTACATATAAAAAATATTCAAAAGTTCTACGATATAATTATATTGAACACATTTTAATACATCTGTGTACTGGTCTAATTTAATCATGACCAAAATCTAAGTAATTAAACAATCAATATATATATATATATATATATATATATATATATATATATATTGGCTTCTTTGTGCGCATGTGCAGACACATCAACGTAAACATTACTTTAGTCAAATGTAATTCTAAGGGGTGACATGCGGTAGACGAAAATTTTTTCCCACAGATTTTTAATGCGTACACCCCACACGTTATCGGGTAAAAATCAATTGATTCCTTTGATAGATAGATAGATAGATAGATAGATAGATAGATAGATAGATAGATAGATACCATTTTAAGGCGTAACTAATGGTTGATTCAGCATGACCCATACACAGGTTGCCTTTGTGACTGCACTTCAATTGAGTCCTTTAGCCCTCCTAAACCATATGCTTGTCTCGGTGTCTGAGAACCCCATTCAGGAATGATATTTCCCACACAAATACCTGCTGCATTGATAGCAGGACAACAATCTTATACCTTGTACTTTGAGTGGCTCTTAAGCCTTGTATTAGTAAAAATAGTCAACATTAAGGGACATTTTTCGTTTCTCTTCTGAGAAGAGTACTGCATTGTTGGAAAATATAGTGGTGTGATTTCCTGTTGCCTTTTGCGTGTGTTTCTATCTCTTAGGTTGTTGGCTAAGATATTAGTCAAGTCCACCCTACAACTTTAGGCCAACTTTCATAAAGATTGGGGGGTTCAGTCTATAGGAAACATTATTCTTTAGGGAAGGTCGTATAGGAATGGAAAGCAGTGAAAATATCCTTGATTTGAGAGTCAGTAATGTTGATTGGAAAAAGGCCAAATTGCTTTTAACTGATCAATTCAACAAGATCAGCAAAATTCGACCGCCTGTTTTCATGACGTGTATTAGTGAACTAGATCGAAGGGAATACGACATTCTTTTTCCATACATGCACGTACTTTATGCAAACATGTGTGCATACATGGGATGAGGAAAAAATTGCTAAGTTAATTACGAGGCATTTCTCTACCGGGATGCTGCAGTCTACAATAAATTTACCCAAGCACTCTTCTGTGGAAGATCAAATGTTTTCATACCAATGTCCGACGTCTCCGACATTTACAAAACATTAAAACATTTACTTTTAAATCTCTTTCAATACATGTTTTTCCTTTAGGCGAAATAGTATATATATATATATATATATATATATATATATATATATATATTCTAACTATACTATTAATAATAATTTTACAATTAATTTTGATCTTAAGATTTTACTCTCCAGTTTCATGTTTAAATTTTAGTCCAAAGCAAAACTATATTTATAAAAATTGATATGTCTGTATGTGTATGTGTATGTATGTGTGTATGTGTGTGTGTCTCCATTCAAACTAACCCTACTTCTCCAAAACACTTGGTCCGATTTCATCCAAAACTGGGTCATTGTCGATCATGACATGAAACTTTGATAATTAGTTTTATATTCATTTCACCCCAAGCAAGGTAGTTTTACTGCTACAGTTGCGCATGGGTTTACATAGGGGAAGTAATGAGAAAGAGGAGTTAGTTATAGGGGATGTCAGGAGGAGGGTCATATACGGATGAAAATACCGGTGTAATGGGGTGGAGTGGATGAAGAAAAGAGCTTGATAGAAAGGAAGTGAGTTAGTGAGAGAGGAGATGTCTATTGAGTTTACATTTAAATTCCTGGAGATTGTAGCTGTCGGGGAAGCAAGTATATGTAAAGGAATTCCACGGGCTGGAAGTGCGAGAAAAGAAGCTGTTAGAGTAGAAAATGCTGTTACATTATACGCAAACTTTTTCCAAATCGATTTACACAGTACGGCAGAAATCACTGAAATACTTTACGAACTCTTCCTCTCCGAGACGCCTTATGCGAATTCAACCAAAATCGGGTAACTTGTAGATCAAGTTCCAAACCTTTGATGTACACAAATTTTTTTCGAATCAATGCACATGGTTCATAAAAAATCAACGACAGGCATCATTTGAGATGGACTCCAGCCACTTTCTCACCGGCAGAATGTGGCTTCCTTCTGTCTCTTCTACAAATATTTTCATGGCTTCTGCTCTGACGAACTTAGGTCACTGGTGCACTCTCCAGAAGCAATCAGACTGGCAACAAAGTTCCACCCTTTTACAGTTAAATCAACCAAATGTAGCGAATACCAGCTTCTTTTCTCGCACTTCCTGTCTGTGGAACTTCCTCCCGTATACTTGCTTTGCTGACTGCTACAATCTCCAAAATTTAAATGCACTTATCCACTTGACACCATTCCTTCTTGTCCTTTCTACATCACCCCGAGAATCTTATTCTTTTCCTTTCACTCTACCTTAGAAAGTGTTTTCACACCTGTGTTCCCATCCTTCTCTTTCCCTTTCAATGACACCCACTGTAACTGGTTCTTTCTCTTCACTTTCCTCCTGCTTAAACTTTTACTCTCTTATATAGCTCCCTGCGCATCAGTGGCGGTACCGCTTTGCTTGGGGTGAAACAGTTATATATATATATATATATATATATATATATATATATATATAAGAACAAAGGAACCTTCCTTATGTAAACAGAAGGTATGATTTCCAGAACTGAAAGAGATTAGCCTTTAAAAATACGATGACATGCATCGTCATACAATCACAACTGCTGATACTTTCGAAATAATTTCGTCTTGGCAGTTCCATTCACAATGCTTGAGCCAAAATGTGGTCCTATTTTCAGGGACTATTTAAGGGTTTCACGCTTACCCGATAGCATAAAGATGTCGCCTCCTGACAATTTTCTCAAAGATGAAGAAAAAGAATAACTGGTTCTACTGTCGATTGCAGAGAATACAATGACCAGATAAAAGAGACGAGGTTTTCTGGGGGCCTAAACTGAGAAACTTCTGTTAATAATAAAAAAGGAGCAAAAAACATGACACAGTATAAGAAAAGAAAGATTAAAGAATTTAATAATCATAAGAAAGCGATTAAACTCAAAACAGCCAATCTTTGATAAAAAATATAAATTCCGCCATTTTCATAATTCTAATGCTCGTAGAACATATTTGAGTCAAAAGAATGAGTGAAAAATAGGGAGTATGTTGATAAAAGTAGCACAGCGCTTAAATTCATAAAATGTAGGGACCAAAGAGAAAATTTAATTAGAACAATAATCGTTTAAGTATTTAATTGAAAGCTACATGATGTCGGAGGTAAAGTGCTATGAGGACTTACCCATGTGACATATGAACTCGTTCAAACTATATATAAATAGCATTTCTGCTTTGTAGAAGCGACAGTAGCATAAAAAGAAAGACAGAATGAGCGAAAGCAGAATCTACTCCGGCCGGACTAACAGTGACGCTAATAATCGCTTATTGGTATATGTTTGTACTACTGTCTTTGTAATATATATATGTTTAACACTACGGACGACAACAGCTTACTGACGAAGTCACAACAACTTAGTGACGAAGTCACAACAACTTGGCGACGAGTACTCGCATGCTCCACAACGATTCTTGCGGACCACGAGGATTTTTAAGGACCTTTGAGCATCCCAAAAAGACTGCGTGGAAACGGTCAATATTGGCTCAACATTGTAAGCTCAGAATTTTATTTTTGTCACACGTTGTTCTAATCAACAGTACTTGTTAATCCAGAAAAGGAAACTGAACAAAAAAGTAAGTGTAACTAACTTAGGCTGAACTTGAACGCGAGCCGCTAACCTACGAGAATTCATGTTTTCGAGTAAATACATTTTTTATGTTCCAACTTTAACAACAAACTGGAACTTAAATGGCAAGAAAATCAACTTCAAAATCAACAGTAAATTTGAAAGAACGTTTTT
The DNA here is from genome assembly GCA_037127315.1 of Ascarosepion bandense. NCBI lineage: Eukaryota > Metazoa > Mollusca > Cephalopoda > Sepiida > Sepiidae > Ascarosepion > Ascarosepion bandense. The sequence goes on along the minus strand of JBBBDQ010000284.1, from coordinate 9,019,376 downwards.
AAATTTAAATGCAAACCGAAAAAGAACGGCTTGAATTTCAAAAACAAACTGAACATAGACATCAGAAACTCGTAGAAATTTTGCTTCTAACTCAACAAGAGAAAAGAAACTTGTTTAAACTGGTAAACTGGCGACAAATTAGGAAAACCGAAAATGCGTTCTCACAAAACATGAGCTGAGGGGAAATAGACACTTATATATATTCTCTAGACGAGGATATAATTTTCGCCTACTACTTTAGAAGATTCTAGGATTTATAGGCCACAGATTGCAGAAATTTCTCACACTATAAGATCGTCTACTTCTTTGAAAACTGGGCACCACAGAGAATATTAAATTAGTGAATTATATTTTATATATTTATTATTATATTTAACCCCGTAAAACAAGAAAACTGATATTCACTGAAGCGGTTAAAATTCTAACGGATATTTTAGTCTTAAAACTTCACTCTTTCATAAGAAATGGAAGTACATGAATTTAATCAGAAAAGATTGTGAAGATTTCACTACTTTCGTGTCGGTCATGAACAAGCATTGTGACGATTTCAAACTGTCAGAATTGAGTGCAAATAATTTCAAGTCTCTGAGATTTGTTCAAGTATTCGTTTCAGGTAAAGACGCTGAAATTACACGTAGAGTGCTAAATAAACTGAAAATTAATCAAACATTATTCTTCACAAAATAGCGGAAGACTGTCAGAGATTCGTAAGCGTAAGCCAAGATTCGAAAAATATCGAGTGATCTGGCATAACTCACAAAAAAGTACACCGAAAGAAAAAAAAACAAATTGATTCTCCCTCTAAATCAAACCAATCAATAATGAAGCAAGAAAAATTGTTTCCTAACCCGTGCTTTGGTAGTAGCTTATTACATTTGTATAAAGAATGTCCTTATCGGAATAAAAATGCCTAAATTGTAGCCTTATCAAGCACAAGAGTTCACGTTGTCAAGCGATTAAAACAGTTAAGAGACACGTAAAAAGCACAAAAGCACATAAACAAGATGGGTTAAACATTAGGAAGTACATGCAAGTACAAATCCTAACTTAAAATATTAAATTGCAGTTGGATTCTGGTTCAGATTTAACAATCATAAATCTACACACTTGGAAAATGTTGGTCCGTGACAGGGGAGGAAATCAATTTTACGGGAGAACTTATCACAAATGTAACTTTTCAAGGAAAGAGGTTAAAACTAAAAATGTTTGTTTTGAAGAAAACAGAAAATTTATTTGGCACCGACTGGATGGAGAAATTTAAGTTGTCAGACATGCCAATTAATTTTTTTGCCAAAATCTCAAAAACCTGACCACCGAAGCAAATAAACTAATAAAAGGACTTAAAAGTAACTTTTCCGAAAGTTTTTTTTCTGGGGGCATTGGTCGCCGGCAAAATTCGTGGTGAAAGAGGACATCCAATCATTGTTTAAAAGCGAAACGTGCCTTTCGCCTCTTTACCAAAAATAAATTATGCCGATAAATCGGCTTATGCCGATTTTTCGATGGGGTTTAATGCGGCATTCAAAGAGCTAAAAGGTTTTGGATACAAAATAAGGAAAATAAACTTAGAGAATGAATTCCCCATAGGGCATCTTGAAGGCAAGAGAGACAGTGAAAAGCGGTAAGTAACTTAATTAAGAAGTCTGAGTAAATCTTTTGCATAACCAAAACAGCAAGTCGTTTGATTAATGCTTATAGTAATGGTGGTATTAAGTGCTACTTTATATAAACAATACCAGCATTTATTTAATTATTGTTGGCCAAAATTTATAAAACTTTCCTCGCAAAATGTTTTTCCAGGAAAATATGTTCCTTGAGTCCATTTACTGTCATCGTTCTTTCTAGTACTGCTGGGAGATTCCTTCCTATAATTTTGTTTGACGTAGTGTGGAAAGCAAATATCTTGATGTAGCAACAAGCAGAAATAAAAACAATGGTTTGAATTAATAAAATATATATATTAGCAATTTGTTAACAGAAAAATATAAAATAAAAATTTGCCACGATAAAGAAATATCAAAATCATCTGATTCCAGAAATACATCACTGATATATTTTAGGATATAATAAAATTAATTTTATTACTGATATATTTTAGGATATGTTTAGGTAACATAATGGATATAACTGTTTGCTAATAAAATGTAGCGTTTACGTATAGGTTGCTGTTTTAGTCAATTCATCCCAGGAAAGGCGATAATGTCACTAGACGCATGTGTTTACACGGAATGAAAGACAATGAAAAAACTTTATAAGGAACAGGAAAGTCAATCTTAAACAGGAGAACCTATACATCTGTTAAAAGAAAAAAACAAATTAACCGGCGAGTAAAATCTGTTATATATTTTGCTTGTTACTGCTTTTGAAAGTCTTCATATGATGTGGTTTCTGTTATTTTATAAAATTGTTAGTGATTCAGTAAGGCTATTCTACGCGATCTGTGAGTGAATGGTTCTTTCTAAAAGCTAGTGTGTTCAGTCAGTCAGTTAAGTGCCATGCGCGATACACGCTTGGGCGATCATGTCTCGTAAGAGACATGACTGACTGGGCAGAAGATTATCCCGCAGTAGGTTGCCATTGCTTTCTGCGGTAGACTGGTTGCCGACCAAGAACCCAATCTGTCCTATTATTTAACCCATAACTGGAAGGAAGAAACGGATTAATACCTTTCCCAAGGGTATTTGCGCGTAAGTGAATGCAAGGAATTCAACTGGAATTCGAACTCGGTTCCCCGATTTCTCGTTTCGAGCCGATATCCACTGCGCCACAACGCACACGTTCACTCGCACTAAACCTTTTTAAGTATTGTTCCGAGGCAAGATTTAATTCGAAAAACAAAAAAAAAAATAGCAAGTGGTAGTGATCTCTGCCGCTCTGAAAAGAATTTAGTGTACCAGAATACAAGAGATGACCAACCAGCTGTTGTATTCTGGTACACGTGAATGTCTTTTAGATTACCTACTGGTGCGTCTACTTATATTTACGTCTTGGTCAGCCTATGAGTTTTTCGGCCGACGCCCGTATAAAAGAAGAGCAAGTAACATTTTCACTTTCATTTCGTGCGTATTCTTCGTCGCAATGTACGGTTAAGGATAGTACAGTTTATTTTTATAAGTAATGAAGAGCATAAACATTAGATGATATGAATCATCTGTTATAAATCTGTCAATGTGTTTTAAGTTGGTTTCTATAATAGAGCTGCCTAGTTGCTATGTGTTATCAACCTCTCTCACTAATTAAATCTAGTGACTATACTACTACTACTAATAATAATAATAATAACAATAATAATAATAATAATAATAATAATAATAATAATGTCCCCGTTGCCTAGAAATATTGATGTGATATCCGGTGGGGAATAGACGTGTCTCATGGGCAGAATGTATTATTTAGTTTTAATCGACACTGGTCTTAGAATGGTGTCTTGAACAAAATCATCCCTTGTCGGTTAAGGATAAAATGCAAAAAAATACAAATCTGAAAGTTTACAAAAAATTCTAATACCGATTTGATCGTCAACCGGGTAAACAAGGTCAGAATTCCTCACAGAGGAACCAGTCTGGAGGCGAAAAATCTGGCACCGAAACAAACTCATCTACTAAAACCAGATTAGTTCCAACGTCTTTTTATTAAAACAATTGTCCCGTAAAATAGATTTCTCATGTACACTTTTATCACCCTTTCTATTAATGATGAAAGCTTCCTACCTAATGTTTTATTCGAAACACTGTCGAACGTAAGCATCTGGATTAGGTCATTATTTTCCCCTCGAGTAACATGTGCTAACCATTTTAATTGTTGCTTTTTGTTATGGTGCCCTATTTACAGTGGAATGGACTCTTCCTCTTTGCATGAATACTAACTTGCGTGACTTCCGGGGAGGCAATCACGAGACAGTCTAGAGGCAGTCGTGAGACAGTCGAGAGGCAGTGTAACTTGTCAGTTCGGACGTACACTTCTATTTGCTACCTACTAACACTTTTACTTTGTATGTATTTTCTGTTATTCTCATGCACTGGATCAAACTAGCTTCTCTTTTTTTCTATGTCTTTCTTCCTGGTCCTAACAGACTACAACACTTTTGTTGAAAGTTGGTTTCGGAAAGCGATAGTTTAGATATTTCTGAATGATTTCCTGGCTATGCATGACATCTATATGTGTGAATCAATCTGACGAGACTGTTTGAGAACATGACCACAATTCTTAGGTTATTGAACAGGTGTAGAGGCTCATCCCTTGTTCCATGTTTAGGATGTGGTTTCCGGCTTTCTCTTTGCCAATCTTTTCACTTTTCCTTATTTTTTTCAATTGGAGTAGATAGACTGAACTATCGTCCGGTTCACACTCCACCCACTTCTATTGAACAGGTGTAGAAGCTCATCCCTTGTTCCCTGTTTAGGATGTGGTTTCCGGCTTTCTCTTTTCCAATCTTTTCACTTTTACTTATTTTTTTTTCCATTGGAGTAGATAGACTAAACTATCGCCCGGTTCACACTCCACCCACGTCTATAGAACAGGTTATAGAGGCTCATCCCTTGTTCCCTGTTTAGGACGTGGTTTCCGGCTTTCTCTTTTCTAATCTTCTCACTTTGTTTTTTTTTTCAATTGGAGTAGATAGACTGAACTATCGCCAGTTCACACTCCACCCACGTCTATTGAACAGGTGTAGAGGCTCATCCTTTGTTCCCTGTTTAGGATGTGGTTTCCGGCTTTCTCTTTTCCAATCTTTTCACTCTTACGTATCCCCCTGCGCACCAGTGGCCTTACCGCCTTGCCCGGGGTGATATGATAAAAAAAAATATTTGGTAGTATTTTACGATTCACTCGCTTTCTCTACTATTTTGTTTTTACAGTAGCGAGCAGAAAGATCAGAAAGATGTTAAGAAAAAGTCTATATATAAAATAACTTTCTATTTTAAAGCTTCATAAAACATTTTATAAATGAAAAAAGGATATAAAAGTAAATTTTATAATTCCAAAATATAAAGTTCAATAAACTTATTTTGATCAAGTTATAAGAATAATTATATAACATTCGAAAAAAATAGATGATCAAAAACATCAGAACGAGTAAATAAATCCATAAAATTTAATAATTATTTTCCATTATTGAATGTTTTAAAGTAAGAATATAAAATCGTGTATTTTACGAAATGACACCGGCTCTTTACTGTAAACATGGCGAAAAATCTGTGACGTCACTGGAACTTAGAAAACTCATAGTCAAACGTAATGAAGATTAACTCTCGATTGGGATATTTGAAAGAGTGTGGGGAAATCTAAAAGTGTTATTCATAGTATTTTAAGAAATCTTGAGAAAACTGTCTCATGTAAAACCAAGAAACCACCTGGCAGGCCTAGGAAAACTACTGCAAGGGAAGACAGATGGATTGTTAAAAAATAACAAAAGAGTTAATGCTAACCTTGACATTTAAATATCAAGGCACACTATTTCCCGAAAACTTAATGAAATAAATCTGAACAGTCGAGTAGCCTCAACGATGCCTTACATTTCTAAAAAGAATCAAATCAACCGATTGAAATTTGTCACGGAACACCTTATATGGACAGAAGAACAGTGAGGTTGTGTACATTTCAGCGATGAGTTAAAGTTTAACCTGTTCGGTTGTGACGGAAGAAGGTTCGTTCGAGACAGTCCTAAGAAACGATATTTCCCTCAGTGCACTAAAAGTAGCGTTAAATCAGGACTAGGAAGTGTGATGGTGTTTGGCATGATTTCAGCTGCAGGTATGGGACCTCTTGTTAGGTTACGCTGTAAAATTAACGCAACTGTATACAAAGAGATATGATGTATCCATTATAATAGTATGATTTTGTTAATCGTTCTGATGTTTTGATTATCTATTCTTTTCGTATGTTATATAATTATTCTTATAACTTTATCAAAATAAATTTATTGAGCTTTATATTTTGGAATTATATAATTTACATTTATATCCTTATTTTTCCCTAATAAAGTATTCTATGAAGCTTTAAAATAAAAGGTTATTTCACGTTTAAACCCTTTCTTAACATCGTTCTGATCTTTATGCTCACTACTGTATAATTGATTTATACATCGAGGCATTTGTACAATATGCATCAATTAAATGCACCTTGACAAGGATGTGCCATCTCAGCGGATCTATTTAAAAATACAGCAAATTAATTTCGAGTGAACTAGAAGTCCTGCTAGATAACTGGCACGCACAATGTCAACAATATAAGATACGCAGATGAAAAAGTGCTGGTAGCAGAGACGGAAAGGAAAATACAGAAGGTAGCTAGAGAAAGCGAGAAGAAAGGACTAAACATAAAAAAACTGAATGCATGTGTAATATAGCAATCTGGCCCCACCCGAGGAAGGTTGATGCAATCGATGGTGTTTCCCGTCGGTGAAGGGGTCGGCGAACGACAAGACAGGTGTTTGAGAAATACATCCTGTCGGGGCCTGGAGCGGATGTCGCAGGGTTATGAGTCGGGCTCGTTTGACCTTATTTCCGACAGCGGCGGAAATGACTACGGAGGCAAACAGAACAGGTGTCTCTTGGAATTACGTGGGCGTTGCGTGGGCGAGGCAAAACCGGAAGGAAAAGTCCCGGTTCTAGAAAACTATAAAAAGACCTCGACACACGGATTCGCCAGCAGAGAACGGCCAGTGGAAGCAGAGAGACACCACAGGCAAGACTACACTCCCGTCGACCCATTCTATGTGCGCTCTCACTCTTCCATTCTCTGTTCCACACGGGTTCGTCGTCAGGAATAAAAATATAACCTTATATTTTTATATATGCGTGTTCTCGTTGTTTGTCGTCGTACGGCGATATATAACACATGGTCATCAGAAGAAATAGAAGTCCAAAATGTCAATTATAGGACTATGATGCTAAAATCAAGCAGGTGAAGATATTTAAATACCTGGGAAGTATTCTAAGAGAGTACAGAATGCACGGCACTGAGATCTGAAGGCGCGTTGGCATAGCCAAGGATGCATTCCAAAAGTTGACTAGAGGTTTGCAGACAGAAAAATTTCGTTGGAAATAAAGAATAGAGTACTGGAATATATATGACAGCGAATGATGGACAATATCATCAAAGATGAAGGAGAGAAACGAAGCAGCAGAAATGTAGTTCAACAGAAGGATTCTGAGGATACCATTAACTGAACATATTGTTGGAGAGGATAAAAACGTAACGGAAACTTATACGTAACATCAGGAAAAGACAGCTTAAGTTTCTGGGACATTAATGAGAGGAGAAGAGGTTGGAGAATATTTGAATCCTCAAAGGAAAGAGAGACAAGGGAAAAACAACGTAAGACATACTTCATGGGCTTGAGCAAAGTGCGTAGCAGAGCAGGGTTTGAGAGACATACCAAGAAAAAAAGAGTTAAGAACCACCTTTTATTAGCTTCAAGTCATTCCTCCGTCTTTGGTTGGTTGGTTGTTTTGTTTTATGGCAAATCAACCTCAGCGGGTCATTTATTGCTAACTAAACTTTATTTATTTATTGCTGGTAATACCTTTTTCTTTTAACAATTTATTGTTGCTTATTTAAGTGTTGTGACTAGCAATACATTTTTCTTTTCGAGTATCAAAATTCATTGGGATTTGTTTTTAAGGGCAGGGTCCCCAAGTCCTACCCTTGTTATTTAACCCATAACTGGAGGGAAGGGACTGAGTAATACCTTTCCTAGTGGTACCAGTGCTTAAGTGAATGCAGGATATTCAACTGGAATTCGAACTCGGCTCACCGATTTCTCTTTCCGAGTCGATATCCACTGCACCACAACGCACATCCGTCACTAAACGCTTACAGCACCTGGTATTCCGAAGCGGTCACCCATCTAAGTACTGACAAGGCTCAACGTTGCTTAACTTCAATGATAGAGCAAGAACCGGTGTATTCAATGTAATAGGCTGTAAGCCCTCAGTCTTTGATGAAATTGTCCAGCATTTGCTGCCATATTGAAGAACAGACATCACAGTAATCCAGTACTATCTTCTTTGTTTCTAATGGAATTTAGTACTGCACAAATTCATAAAGCCTATGTACAATAGCAAAGATATCATCAGAACAATTTCTATTAAAGCATTTACAAAAAAGGCACAAGGAAACAACTTAACGTAAGTAACTGAAGCTGAGATACCAGGTCAGGACCAATCATAAAGCTGATTATTATTTGTATTTTTCAAGAATCTCCAGATAAATGGCAGGAAGACCGAGCAAAATGTGGCAGCAATGTCTAAGCATGAGCGAATGGCAGGCATATAAATATGAAAAGGATGGGGATGTGAAGAGCTATGATCGCCCACGTCCTAAAGAGATACAGTACATAAAAGAAGAAGAAAGAACGAATCTTGGACTAATGGCTTTTATCTTTCTTAATTTGTGTTTGATGTTCCTATTCATATGAAGATACTTATTCATTGATATTATATTAGAAGTGTTGGTATCTATGTTGATGACACAACCATTTACTTATATCTTGATGGTAAATTTGATCAGTTCGATAAGGTCAAATTGGCGGCTGATCTAAAAAAATGACCTACAGTCTGTTCTTAACTGGGGCAACGTCTAATATTTTTAACTTTAACGCCTCAGAGAGGCGTTAATCACCCGAGAGACCCCTTAATGCCTCCCATCATAATGGCTGGTCCTCACCTCCAGGAGAGTGACTCATTGCATATTCTTTGACTAATATTATCGGTTAACATGAAATGGAAAGATTATATTGAATTGCTACTTTTGTTACTAAAAATGTTGATTGACTGTGTTGTACGAGACATTTCTTTCCTCTCAAGAAGCTCTCTTACATATTTATAAGTCTACCTTTTGCCCATGCTTTGAATATTACTGCCACATATGGTCCGGTACTTTTACTATACAGATTCTTGATAAAATCCAATGAATTTACAAATATTTACATATTCTAGAAAAATCCAAAAAGAATCAGCAATATTATCGGTCCTGATATGGCATCTCGACTTCAGCCACTTTCCCACTGCCGTAAAGTTGTTTCCATGTGTCTTCTCTGATAATGGAAATTAATCTGATGATGTTTTCGCTATGGTACGTAGAATTTACGAATTTAAGCGTACTACTTTTCTTCTTTTATGTGCCTTGTCCTTTCAGAACGGAGGCGATCATAGCCTTCCACGTCTCCCTATCCCTGGGGCTCTTAGTAAGCTTTCTACTGTTACACCATGCAACATCCGTTCATCCATCCACCCACACAGACCAGTCAAGTACGTTACACGCTGTTTTCCCCATGTTTCTTCTCTCTATCTGGTCTGTGAGTATCAGATTCTCCTTCCTCATTGCCTGTTCCAGAAACTTTAGCTATCTCTTCCTGATGATCAGTATTATTTCCTTTTCATTTCCATCCTTTCCAAAATCTCATCATTGCTCACGTGCTCGATCCATGAAATCCGCAGCATCCTTCTCTAGAACCACATTTCTGTTTCTTCAAGTTTTTCCTTCATCTTCAATGATATTGTCCACTATTCACTACTATATTGAAGAACTGACATCACATAGCAATCCAGTACTCTCTTCTTTATTTCTAGTAAAAGTTTCCTGTCTCTTAATTCTTTACTCAGCTTCTGGAATGCTTCCTTCGCCATGCCAATTCGCCTTCTGATCTCTGTGTCGCACTTTCCGTCTACTGTTAAAACATTTCACATGCATTTGAAATTTAAAACATGTATTTAAAAACATGTATTTAAAACATGTATTTAAAACATGTATTTAAAACATTTCACATGTATTGAAATTTTTGTACCTGCTTGATTTTGTTATCACCCACCTGTATTTGGCATTTTGATCATACATTCGGTTTTCTTGTAGTTTATTTGTAGTCCATTCTTATCACCCTCTTCAGCTACATTCTGTAGGAGGGCTTGTAATTTCCTTTCCGTGTCTGCTATCAGCACTGTATTATCTGCGTACATTATGTTGTTCAAATTGTGGCCTCCGAATTACAAATCCTGGCTTAATATCTAGGGTCCTCAGAATAGTCTTGCTGTACAAGTTGAATAGATCTGGTGAAAAGACACATCCGTCTTACACCCAATTCTACATTTGTATATCTGCTGAATTCGTTACCTGTCCGTTTGCAGGCAGTTTGCTGCCAGTCGAGATTCTTAATTACTCTGATGTCTTTCCCATAAATGTCGAGGCTGCTGAGCATCTCCATCAATTCTTTGTGACGTATTTTGTCGAATACTTTCGCATAATCAATAAAACATAGGAACACGTCTTTCTTCATTTGTATTGCCCTTTCGGGGAGCATCCTAATAATAAATATGGTGTTCCTTATTCTAGTGTCTTTGAGGAACTTGCACTGTTCCTGTCCTATATCTGGCCTGATTCTGCTTCTGGCTCTATTCAGGATTCGGACAATCAGTTTTGTAATGTGACTCATTAAGCTGATAGTTCGGTGGATTTCGCATTCGTTTGCACCTGGTTTCTTCGGCAGTGCTATAAAAACTGACTTGCATAGGTCGACTGATATTATTCAACTATTATAAATTTCATTTATTATTTTTGTAATTTTCTCAGCAGCTCTATTACAATACCGTCTGGACCAGCTGCTTTGTTTCTGTTCAGTTTCGCCATTGCAGCTTCCACTTCGGACTTTAATATTTCCGGTCCATCCTCATCCTTTTGTATTCTCAGTTGCTATCTCTTGTCGTGGAAAAGATCTGTATATATTCTTCTCATCGCTAAAGTTTTTCCTCTTTCTCCAATATTATCGTTCCATCTTATGCATCCTATTGAGGAGCAGGTTTTTTTGTCCTGTCAGTTCTCTTATTTCTTTACGCATGTCTGCTTTGTTGGTTCTGCACAGTCTCTCTACCTCTGCGCATTTGTTGTTGAGCCATTCCTCTTTAGATTGTCTTCATTTGTTCCTTATCTCCCTGTGTAGTTTCCTGTATTACCTTTCATGTCTTGACGTCATTTTTTGTCTCCTTTGCATCATGTCGAGAATCTCTTCAGTCATCCACTCATTTTTTTCTTCTGCGTCTGATTTCCTTTGGGGCAATACTGTGTGCTGATGTCACCATCGCTTCCTTTAGTGAGTCCCATTTCGAGTGTTCTTTTCCAATTTGTTCTTCGCATTTGTTTCTCACATGTATTCTTTCTGCAGGTTGAGGTCATTCACGAGCGTGTTGTATTTCAGTCTTGGTGCTGTGCTCGGCTTCTTCAGTCTCCGGTGTTTTATCCTTAGTTTGCAGATGAGTGGGACATGGTCACTTCTGCAGTCGGCGCCTGGATAGGCTTTGCATTGAACCACTGCGTTCCTGAATCTCTTGTTTATAGTATGTAGTCTATTTGGTTCTTCGTGTCACCTGGTGGGCTTCTCCACATCCATAGACGTCGTGGGTGTTCTTGTATCCAGGTGTTAGTTATTATCTGGTCATTGGCTGTGCACCATTAGACCCATCTTTTCCTCGTTCGTTGCGGACTCCTAAACTGAATTTGCCGGTCGTATCTCCTTCCTTCTCTTTACCTACCTTGGCATTCCAATCACCCATTATGATCCTAATTTCTTGGCTTTTGCACTTAGCCTTGGCATTGTCCAGTATGCAGTAGAATGATTCTATTTCTTTTTCAGTGCTTTGATTTGTTGGTGCATAAACTGTTATGATGAATATGTTTAAGGATCTTTCTTTCAGTTTAACCAAGAGGACTCTCTCTGAAAGCTGGTAGTATCCCAGAACGTATTTCTTCACTTCTTTGTCTAGTATTAATCCGACCCCTTTTTCGTTGTTTTTACCTCCTGCGTAAATTATCCCGTGGGCGTCACTGCTGAGGTCTCCATTGTTAGGCTATCTGGTTTCGCATATCCCAAGAATATTGATCTTCAATTTCATGGAAAAACAAAGAAATTAAAAATATACATTATGAAAGACACAGAAAATTAGGTAGGCATAGACGAGATGCAAAAGTTTTATGTCTTGAATTTACCCATTAGCTCTTTCTGCAAGAAAATACAGTGTGAGCCGACAGAAGCTACGAATTTGAAAGAAGAATTACACGACCAATTTCCCGAAATATTCTCAAGTTGTTTCGGACGATGTAACAAATTCGCAGCAAAAATTGAGCTAAAGCAGATTGTTCATCCAATATTTAAGAAAAAGCGAAATAGATTAATAGTTATAGAGCTAGATAGACTAGAATAAACTGGGACACTTTCAAAAATAGAATTCAACGAATGGACAGCAGCAGTCGTATAGTTGAAGAAAAACTCCGGAGAAACCCGTGTATGTGCAGATTTCTTGACTGGATTAAACAACGCTATAAAAAACTATCACTACCCATTGACAAGTCCGGAGGAAATATTTACCAAGCTTAATGGTGGTAAGGTATTTTTGAAAATTGATTTAAGCGAAGCTTATCTTCAGATTCCAGTTGAAGAAAGTACAAATATATTATGGAAAAACACTCAGAAAGGAGTCTATAAATTCAACAGATTGCCATTTGGAATAAAGGTATCTCTGTCAATCTTTCAAGAGACAAAGGATAACATTTCACGAGACAGAACTTTGCTACTGCTTATTTAGACGACATTCTAATCAAAATCGATAATGCGGAAGAACACACGACGCGTATTAAAGATGTTTTTAAAATAATACAGGATTTGGGGTTTGCAGTTAAAGAGAAAAATGTGATTTTTTTCTTAAAAGAAATTAAATACTTACGCCATATAATTATTGAAAATCCAGATAGGGCATCAGCAATAAAAAATATGCGTGAGCCAAAAAATATCGCGGAGTTGCAAAGTTTTCTTGGTCTTGCAAACTATTAAGGTGAATTCATTGAAGACATGTACAAATGGAGGTCTCTCATCAATGAACTATTGAAAAAAGATAACCAATGGAAGAGTGTCAAAAATTCTTTAAGAAAATTATGAAGAAACTAAGATCGCTCTAGCACTGATGCATTTTGACCCCAAACTGAAAATCATCCTTGCTAGCGACGCAGGCTCACACGGAGTGGGAGCTTGTATACTACACAAGATACAGGATGGCACAAGAAAACCTACAGCTCACGCATTTAGATCGTTGCTACCGGTAGAGAGAAATTATTCGCAAATAGAAAAAGAAGCGTTAGGCATAATATTCGCCATAACTCGCTTTCTCAGATACATATTCTATCAAGCACTCTTCCCATCTGCCTAACTCTCATCCTCGCTATCCTTACTCATCTGTCACCTTCCTCCTGACATTCCCTATGTCTAACCACTCCTTCCCTTTACGTTCTCCTATGTAACCCCATGCGCAATAGTGGCAGTGGAATGTCTTGCTTGGGGTGAGATGATTAAAAAAAAAAAACATATATGGAAGAATGTTTACTATTCAAATGGACCATATTCTTCTTAATATATATGGATAAAAAAGGACTACCAGTTTACACCGCCAACACACTCCTGAGGTGGGGAACGATATTACTAAACTATAATTTTAAATTAGAATTCTTACCGCCGATGAAAATTTGTTATGCAGATGGATTATCTAGATTGGGACCTACGAAATGCGAACCTCTGGAAGACTCGGTAATAGCGGCTTTGAGAGCCGAAGACAAAATCAGTAAAGTTCTAAGCAATACGGTAAGGGAATTACCAGTAACACTGTTACAAATAAGAAGAGAAGCGGAAATGGACGAATTCATAAGAAGCACAAAGAAAAAAATAGAAAAAAAAAGAAAGGAATTTAACAGACAGTTTTTCAATTTGCGATAATGTCCTATTTTATAATGTAAGAGTGGTAATACCAGAATCTTTACAAAAAAGAATTGTGAATAATTTTCATTCAGGACACCCAGGAAAAAAAAACCGCATGAAATCACAAATGAGAAATTACGTATACTGGCCGAACATAGTTGACAATATTACGCAGATGATGGAAAAAAGTAAAGGCTGCGCGGTGGCAGCAAATGCACCACCAGTAAAAAAGAAACCATGTCATAATGTGAACAAACCTTAATTGAGAGTCCATGCGGACTACGCAGGACCTATTGATGGATACTACTACTTTATAAAGATAGATAGTTTTAGCAATTGGCCAGAAGTCTTCAGGTATAAAAACTCTACGACGGAAAATACCAATTATTCGCAAGATTTGGCGTAGTAGATTGCCTAGTAACTGACAATGGTACGCAATTTACCTCAAGTGACATACCAAGTAAAACACATAAAAATAGCACCTTATCATCCACGGTCTAACGGTGAAGCCGAAAGCATCGTGGACACTCTAAAGAGAGCATTGAAAAAAGCAAGGGAATGAGCTATAAAACAGTTCCTACAAGTATACAGAATTACCCCGAACGAAAACACACCACCTGGTCTTTTACCAGCTGAATGGATTTTTGCTCGCAAATACGGTTTGTTTTCGATATATTGCTCTCCAGCAAAAATAAAAACCGTCATGCACTCATAGTTACGTAAAGATAATTCAAACCTGGTAAATGGGTATACATTCAGAATGTTCAGAAATAAAATGGCATACTGGGAACCGGGAACAATAATAAACAGACTGGGAAATGTTAAGTACACAATACAAGGAGAAAAATTTACCCATAGGAGACACATAAACCAAATACAGAAAACAAGGATAGAGGAGCCAAGCTCGTCACCTTCAGAAAAACGATGAGGTGATGGAAGAAATATTTGAAGCTTTTGAGATTCAAAGACCTCAAGTAGCTACAGATTAGAAAAACTAGTAGGAAACGCAAATATACAGAACCACTAATAGAATATTAACTCCCCCCAAAAAAAGAAGCTAGGGAGGGGGTGTTGTGGGATCTCTACATTTTTTATGATAATGGACTCGACTTGAGTATACATATACTCCTGCCATAGTGAAATACGAGAGACATCATAGAGATCTGTATGGTACAGTAAGATACCGAACAAAATCGAAGTTTTACAGATAATACCACATCAGTAATGATAGTAGCTCTGAGCTCCACTCAGCCAGAATGGTATTATACAGCACCCATGAGATTCGATGTGGACATACTGATTCCAGCAAGGCTTTACTTCAAAGACTTCTATATATATATATATATATATATATATATATATATATATATATATATTCCTTACTAATCGTATTTCTGGATTACTAACCTGCGTTCAAGTTTGAATCTTTACATTTAATATAATTTATTCTATCTCAAATATCTGTTTAGTTGTTCGACAGCACTATATATATATATAATCTAACCACAGCAGTGTTTGTATATATTTTAAAGTCTGGCATTGGCTGAATCTAGGCAGTTTGCAGATTTCTCAAACATATTTCAAAGAGGAAAGTTTTGAAATTTGCTTGAAGCATTGTGTATATTAGGAATATGGTTAGGTTTCGAAGGCTGTCACAATGCGTTTAGCAAAATAAAGGAAGGTAAATAAGTTGTTGGGTATCAATTATTTATTATAAATTAATATTTCGAGATTAGAATGTTAGGGGGCTTGGGTTCGAGTCCGTGCCTTTCAACCAATGGTCATTTCTGGCTGCTGCTGTCTTTAATTGCAGTGTGTGTGTGTGTGTGTGTGTGTGTGTGTGTGTGTAAGTGTGCTAGAGCATGTATGTGTGTATGTGTTTATGGTGTGTATGTGTGATTGATAGTTGGGATCTTTATGGTCTGATGGTATCAGTCTGCTTTGATATGTGGTTTATCAAAGCACACACACATACACACACACACACACACACACACACACACACACACACACACACACACTACAATTAACGACAGCAGCACCAGCCAGGAAGAACCATTTGTTGAAAGGCGCGGACTCAAACACAAGCCCTCTAACATTCTGAAGATGAGATTTTATTCTCGAAATATTAATGTATAATAAATAGGTGATATACAACAACCTATTTTCGACCTTTCTTTATTTTACTAAACGCATTGTGACAAATTTCAAACACTTACAGATTTAGATAGGACACCTCCTTAGTTACATTTTTAAAAAGATATTTGAATTTTGGTCCAGTAAAAAAGTTTGAAATAGGAGACTAACTAAATAAGTATACAAGTAAGTGACTAACGCTTCTCATAATAAATCTTATTCTTTATAATTTTTCCTGTTTACTATTTTTGCACGAGGTTTTCAACATTTAAATTCTGATGACATCTTTTATCATTTTTGTCAATCAAAATTTACTTAGAATTTATCATTTTATCAGAATTGATTAGCAGAATTACTAACAAATAATCAATATTTTTATTGCTTTTTTAATCAGTTGCATATAATTTTTTAAAATATCTTTGAATGTGGTTTTCAGCATTAAATGTATATTAAATTATTAGCAATTCCTGGAAAAATCACGAATTAGATGGAAAAATGCCCTCATGAAAAGTAATATTCTTCAGATTATATTAAAGTTGGAAAAGAACAGGACGAGTTATTAAATCTGGAAAAGTAAAGGATAAGATATTTTAGTGAAGTAAAAATAAGAAAATTCTTACTTAAAATATTGCAGCTAAAATAAAATTTGAATATTTTAAGTAAGAAACTTTTTTATTTTCTACTTCACTCGAATATCTTGTCCTTTACTTTTCTAGATTTAATAACTTTTCCTATTCATTTGCAGGTTTACTATAATCTTAAGAATACTACTTTTCGTGCGCACATTTTTCCATGTAATATATATATATATATATATATATATATATATATATATATATATATATATATATATATATATATATGCTTTTTCTGAAAAGTAAACTGAACAAATATGGTTAGTTTACTAAATAAAACTACGTAGCAAAAATATAATTTCATTTAAATTCTAAACAAATATATAAAATATATTTCAATATTTAAAATAAAAAAGCGATAAATCATTGATTTATTAATACGTAGTTTGTTTTAATATTTCATGAATTATAAAAGGTTGTTATTTATTTAATCGTTTTCTACGGCTAATCAACCTTTCGCATGTTATTTAAAGCGAAATATTTTTTTAGAAATTAAAATTCTTATTTTTTGTTAGATAATAACAAGTTATTTTTGTCCATTAATTAACCCACGGCTAGTGAAGAGAATATTTGGTTTCATATCTTTGCCAAGAATATTTGCACATAAGTGAATATAAGAAAGCCATAGGGAATTGGAACCTGGCTCTCCGATTAACAATTCCGAACCATTATCCATTGCACCAATTGTATATCGATGCTTGCAACACTTAGAATTCCCAAAAGGTCCCCCATCTAAATACTATCAATGCTCAATCTTGCTTAATTTCGATGATCGTAAGGGAACTTATTTTTCAACGCGATCTGGCCGTAAGCATACGATAAATCATTGACTATCTGACGCGTAAAGATGGGATATCACAAAAAAACACTTTAAGACAACAAAAACAACTTAATACACAGGCCTGGATTTTTTAATCTACAATAAAATTGAAGCTAAACATTGTTTAGGAGCCATTTATATGCAAATTTTGTATGAAACGAAGATAAAAACAAATAATTTTCTGAAGTTATTACGTATCATGATTCCCCCAAATAAACATGCATATATATGGTGGCCGAGTTGTTAGAACATTCGATTCCGACCATGAGACCCGATTTTGAATTTCATGGTTGATTTTTCAGGAAGGTGACTTTGATGTTATTGGTCTTGGGAGGCGACTCCATTTTGCAGCACCTTTCGAAAATGTCTGAAAATTACTTGGAAGTGAGCATTTTAAACGCCGTCTGTGGCTGTGCTAGCTGTTTAAGCTCTGTGGCCTTGTTAAGACTGTCGATCACTCGATAATGTGCTCTTTCCGAGAAATTGTATCTAAGACCCGCTCAACGTAATTGGCGCCTAAACTACAAGGGGGCTACCTGGGTGTTGAACAATCACAAGCAGGTTTAGGCTAACCACTTTTGTAGTTCGACCGCTCATCCACTACTATATATATATATATATATATATATATATAGTAACTATTATTTGTTTTTATTATATTTGCGATAACTATTATTTGTTATTGCAAATCACCTGAAGAGACCACATGGTAAAAACCTAGGTCGCGTAATGACTCGTTTACAAATGAAGAATATTCAAATGTTCTACAATATAATTGTATTGAATATATTTTAATACAACTGTGTATTGGTCTAATTTTATTATGACAAAGATCTAAGTAATTCAAATAATATGGTATTAACTAAAAGCAAAACAAGTCAGATATAATATATCAAAAATAAAGAAATAAAGTTAGAAGAAATATTAATAATAAAATAAATCGAAAATAAATAAATAAAGTAACAAACAATAAAAAGTTAATAAGGAAACATACTGGGTATAAATTACATCCGGCAGCAATGGAGGTTTGGGGGGACGTGGAACCACCTCATAATTACTGTTATTTGCAGGTTGACTTTACCTTAGGGAGATAGAATCTGGTAAGATACTAGCTATGAGCAAATAGGGAACTCTCCAAACACAAAGATTATATCTAAAAGTATAAAAACGAATTTGTATAGTAAACATACCAGCAACACAGTTTCATTTAAATAAGCAAATTTAGCAACAAATATTAATGTTCTTTTCAGGTCAACCCTGACCCAGAGTGGTAGCACCTGTTACGGTTTCAGCTACAGGGAAATAATTAAACCACAAACAAACATTATAAAAACATATAAATTAACTTTTATAGTTAGGGAACCAGGAACACATTTCATGTAAATAAAAAAAAACATAGCAACAACAACTAGTTATAGTATAATTAGCAACAACAACTATTTATAGTAAAATTAGCAACAACAAATATTTGTAGTAAAATTAGTAATAACATATTTTAAAGCAACTTGCCCATCGATGCATTTTACATATAGCTGATAGCATACAATTTCACTCAAAATATATTTATCTGAAGCACTGAAATTGTTCAAATTATTTTCATTTTGGAATTAAATAACCTAGAAAGGGAGATAACCTGTTGAACAAAATCAACTACAAAATCAATTAAATAAATAATGAACAATCAAAAGCATGCATAAATTATGTAAATTAATAATAATAATAATAATAATAATAATAATAATAATAATAATAATAATAATCAGGAGTGAATAATTAATAAATAAATACAAAACCCCAAAATATGAATAATGAAATTAAATTGGTTGGGTTTCTTTTTTCTTTTTCTTTCTTTTTTATATTTATTGTGCAGTTGCTTGACTTTTTTAGAACGGCTCATGATTAAATATAATAGACATTCATCGTATGTTATATTTAACAGTATATCTTTAGAAAAATATCTGCTGCCTCGATACATTATATATATATATATATATATATATATATATATATAGCACACTTGGTATACAATCCAGGTAATTTTCGAAGGACACAAACTCAAGAGAACTCAATGTTAAATTCATTTATTTAATTTAACAGAGTAATATAATTTATAAAAGATTTTAGATTATTACAATAGATAATACATATTTCACCGCGTCATGATGTTATTATCGTGGCTCGTCAGACCCAAATAGTTCAACAGTTGGTCCTCAAAAATATCCTTCAGGATGAAATTTATCCATACAGTTGCACGCAATATTCGAAATGTAATAATATCCGGAAAAAGGAATTATCCAGAAAAGCTCAACTTATATTATATAAGGAGCAAATTATAACATAGCACACTTGGTATACAATCCAGGGAAATTCCGATAGAGACGAACTCAAGAGAACTCAATATTAAATTGATTTATTTAATTTAACAGAGTAATATAATTTATAAAAGATTTTAGATTATTACAACGATTAATACATATTGTTGTACTATTTCGGTCTGACGAACCGCGATAATGACGCGGTGAAATATGTATTACCCATTGTAATAATCTAAAATCGTTATATAAATTATATATATATATATATATATATATATATATATGTGTGTGTGTGTGTGTGTGTGTGTGTGTGTGTGTGTGTGTGTGTGCGCGCTCACGCGCGTGTATTTATAAATACATTTAAAATTTGCTAAATTTATGGAAAAGTGTGCAAATATCAATGGTTGAGCGTTTTATTTAATAAATAAATAAAATATGAAACCTAATTCTATTACAGAAACAATTACCCACACCTAAAATTATGCCACCCACCAATACCAAATAAAACTCAATTAGAAAAGAATAATTTCTATATCAAAAACAAAAACACAATTTCCCTCACTAAATCCGCTGAAAAAATCATGTATAACGCATAAGGCTACCGTAATATCTAAACCAACATCTGGTTAAACCCATTCAGTCATTTAAGTATTATACGGGATATACACTTGCCGATCATGTCTCTTTCGAGTCATGACAGTCTGCGCAGAAGATTACTCCGCAGTAGGTTGCCATTACTTTCTGCGGTAGACTGGTTGCCAGTCAAGGTTGTAGAATCCAATCAGTTCTGTTATTCAACCCAAAACTGGAGAGAAGAGACGGATTAATGCCTTTCCCAAGGGTATTTGTGCGTAAGTGAATGCAAGGCATTCAACTGAAATTCGAACTCCGCTCCTCGATTTCTCGTTCCGAGCTGATATGCACTGTACCATAACGCACATTACAGCACAAAAATATGCATAGACAGGGACAGGAATGCACATCGCGCATGTATATATATAATATATATAATGCCAACATAAAAAATAGAAACAACTAACAAAGCCGAACACAAAGAAGTGCAACAAATTAAATTAGCGAATCTAATAACAAAAAAATTTATTAATTTGTATTAAAAACTCAATTAACAGCCACAACCATCCGCTATAATTGTGAATGTGTAAGAACATCTACGTAAAAGCACACGCAAACGCAGAGTCAGCTGAGTTCGTGCAGGCACTTGAGCGCACACATATACACACGCTCATTCTCAATAGCACAGATACAAATATTTAACCGTTACCTTTAAAGCCAGGCGGTCAACACACAATAAAATGATAAATCACCGAAAATCCACCTCTCCTTAAAAGATAACGGAGAAAGCAGAAAATAAAAAAAGAAATAAAAGAAATAAGTTGATATTTATATAAAAAAGAAATGAGATATTTATAAAAAAAAGAAAAAAAAGTCTCTCATAATAACAGGCTTATGCACACAAGTAACTAATAACACCAGTTCCACAACAGTATATAGACACACAAATATTGAAAAATATCAGCCGAAAATCCGGGCAAGCCCTGATGAGTGTGAGCATATTCTTATACTTTCACAAAATTTTGAAGTCGGTCTGAAGGAAATGACGACGATCAGATAAATGACATTTTTCTCTATTAATGCTTTATATATATATATATATATATATATATATATATATATATATATATATATATATATATTTTAATTCAGATACTTCAATCCAAGGGAAAAAAGCAGGAAGGTAAATTCCAAAAAACCCGATCCTAATTAATATTAAAAATTTATTTTAATATTAAAAAATGATACAGGAAGAGAGCTCCAAGTAATAAAATATTACAGAGCAAATATATATATCCCGTGGGGATCTTCATATCGAAATGGCCATTCAACATCTTTGAATTAATCCTTTTTTAATATATATATATATATATATATATATATATATATATATATATATATATATATATTAATCGTGTCACTCCAAGCAAGGAATTCCACTGCCACTATAGCGCAGGGGCTTACATAGAGAGATTGGGTATAGGAAATGTCAGAGGGAGGGTGATAGACGACTTAGGATGTACATAGAGGGAGAGTTGGAGAGAGTGGTTGTGAGTTAGTGTGTTAGGAGGTGTCTATTGACCCTACATTTAAACTTCTGGAGGTTGTAGGCGTCGGGGAAGCAAGCATGCGGTAGGGAATTCCACAGGCGGGAAGTGCGAGGAAAGAAGCTGTTGGAGTAGAAATTACGGTTACATTTCATAGGTTTCACCGTTAAAGGGTGGGACCTAGTTGCCAATCTAGTATCTCGTGCAAATTCACATCTAGGGAGCACCAATGATTTAAGTTCGTCATAGTAGAAGCCATGAAAGTATTTATAGAAGAGGCACAGGGATGCCACGTCACGCCGGTGAGAGAGTGACTGCAGGCGGTCAGCCAAGTCGGTATCAATCACATTACAGATTCTTCGCTGTATTTTGACAAGAATCCCGAGGAGAATAGCAGGGGCACCCGAACAGATGTGGCAGCAGTGTACTCAATACACGGGCGCATGGTAGATTTATATAAGTGCAGGATAGATTCAGACGGAAAGAATTTCCGGGCCCTGCACAGAGAGCGGACTTTCATAGCAGCGGATTTAGAAATGGATTCGACGTAGTCATGCCACTTAGGGTCCGCTGAGAGTGTCAGGCCAAGTAGGCGTAGTGTTTTACACTCCGGGAGGGAGGTGCGGACGTCTGTGGTGGTTAATTGACAGCAGCTTCGTTTTGGAAGAATTGAATTTTACGAGCCATTTCCTACCCCAATCCACCACGGATTGGAGGTTCTTTTCAAGCTCAGCCGCGAGGTTAGCCTTATCATCAACATCAGATTTTTGATCGAGGCGAGCGTATACTGTGGTATCGTCGGCGTACATGCCTACTTGTGATCTTATGGCATCGGGGAGATCATTGAAGTAGATTAGAAAGAGCATAGAACCTAGGATAGAGCCTTGGGAGACACCCGCGTTTGTAGGGTAGTTCTGGGAGGCATGTCCGTTTAATACCACCTTCAATGTGCGGTTAGAGAGGAATGACTGGATTAGGTCCAACAAAAGTCCAGTTATGCCATTGCTTCGCAGTTTCCGTAGAAGGCCGGCATGCCATACTCTGTCGAATGCTTTAGAGATACCCAAGGCGACGGTTCGGGCTTCACCATTCTTGTCGAGAGCCTGGTATATATACTCGGTGATGGTCGTTAGCAATTCTGCAGTAGACCTGGTGAAGCGGAAGCCATACTGTTTGTCCGAGAGGAGCCCGTGGGCTGTGAGATGCTGAACGACCTCGGCATTGATAATGGCTTCGAACACTTTGACGAAGATCGGACGAAGGCTGATGGGGCGGTAATTTGCGGGGTCCGATGGTTCACCAGTGGTCTTGAATATTGGAACCACAGAAGAAGGCTTCCAACAGGCAGGAAAGCAGGAGGAAGATAGGCAGAGGTTGTAGAGCTTAGAAAGGATAGAGGAGAGTTCAGGGGCACAATTCTTCAAAACTATGATTGGGATTCCATCCCCACCACTCGCTTTGTGGGAGTCCAGTTTTGAGATTATGCTAGAAATCAACGAGGGCGTGATGTAGACATTATTCAATTGGGACTCAGTTCTAGATGGGAAATCGGGTGCATGGATTCCAGACGAATCCATACTCGAATTGGTCGAGAATCTACGAGCAAAGTATTCAGCCTTGTCCGCTGAGGAGGTGAGGACCTCAAACTCGTTGATTAGTGGGGGTATTGAGGACTTACTCTTGTTAAGCACGCTTTTACAGAGGCGCCAGTAGTCTTTGGTACCGAACTTGGAGGATGCTATGCGCTGCTTCATTCTGGTAGCAAACAGCATCTTAGCTTCGTTAAGTATCTTTTTACACTTATAACGAGCTGAGGCGAAACGGCGCCTGTTTTGGTCCGACGCGTGGCTACGATAGAGCCGGAAAAAGTGATTCCGGTGGGCAATGGCGACCGAGCAAGCGGGCGAGAACCAGGGAGACGAATGGGATTTAAGCCGAAATTTCCTGGCAGGGATGAAAGCATCGATGCCAGCCTTAACCAAGGATCAGACTTCGGATGCACAGTCTTCGATAGGAAGACTAAAAACGTTGTTCCAAGGGACGTCGCAGAGGAAGTCACGGAGGGAATCCCAGTCTGCTCTTTGGTAGCAGTAGGATATTCTGTTGTTCTGGGTTTCTTGGGTAGGAGTGGAGTGGAACGAGATGTTGACAGAAACTACGGCATGGTCAGAATTTCCGAGAGGGCAGAGCTGTCTGGTGGAGCAAGAATTTGGGGTGGAAGTGAAGCAGAGGTCTAGTAGCGAGTCCCTTCCGTTAGGGCTATTGGAGAAACGCGTGGGGAAGTCCACCACTTGCGTAAGGGATTGGGAGATTGAAAAATTAAAGGTGTGGACACCAGCAGGGTCGGTTACAGAGCTTTCCAGCCACTTAGTGTGGTGGGCGTTAAAGTCACCAAACACGAAAATATGGGTAGATGGGTGCGAAGAAATTGTCTTGTCGATAATGTCAGAGATGCTGTCAAGTATAGAACAGTCAGAGGAGGAGGAGGGAGCGGTAGAGGAAGAAGAGATAGTTAACAGAGCTTAGAAGTGAGAGACGGAAGCACATGAAAGACTGGTCCAGGGATTCAAGAGATGTTACTCTAGCTAGGGGAAGCTGTTCACTGACATATACACCAAGCCCATGCATATGGACGTTGGAGTCCTTCCTGAAGAGAGGAAGGTAACCAGGAACATAGAACCCAGAGGAGGGGATAGACGGGTCAATGTTAGTTTCACATAGGGCTAAGATATCAGGTGAGTCAGTTTGGAGGAATGATTCTACGCTATAAAATTTAGTGCGGATACCGCGTATGTTAGTGAAAGAGACCCAGACAGGTTTGGGCGTTTTCCGAGTAGCTGGTTTGATTTTGGTATTTTGTTTGTTTTTTTCATGGTGTTTTGGTTGAGGAGAGAGGACTAGAGTAAAATCAGTCGGTCACTATTTGCAGCATGTGAGGAATGGAGACTGGCGCAGCCTGCAACATAATGTGGCCTCGGGGTTTCCCACCGGAGGTTCATGAAGGGACGCCCGTCCATGCGCGATATAGCAATACAGGAACCCCGATATTATTCAACTGTTGATCAGAGAAGCCTCTCAAGACGCTACGCAAGATTTCGGGCTCCTAACTACCAGTCGGAAGCAGCAACCAGGAAACTGCCAACCCGGTACCCTCAGAATGGAGAGACATTGCCAACAGCAAAGAGCTAACATCAAAGAGCTTCCAACTGAACTAACACTAAGACCGAAGGAGGAGGTAGAAGGACCGAGAACCCCTTCCTAAGCAAGAAACAAGGTTATCACCTCTACTCCTTTTCAATAGAGAGGGTGGTGTGTAAAACCGGGTGATAGTAGGTACTATCTTCTCCAATCTGAAAAAAACATTAAAGTCCAAAGAAATTTCTTTCAAAAAATACAAAAACACCCGTTCAAATTACCATAGAATTAAGCAAAAAATAATAATAAATAAATAAATACTGCGAGTTTAAAAAAAAATAAAAAATAAATAAATCTTTCCAACCGAGCTCACCCCACATCCGTTTCAATGCCATTTGAAAGAATAAACTTGGTAAATGATAGTGTGGGGGGTGCTGGCGGAAATGCTAGCTTGCCGGGATATCTTAGTAAAAATGAAGAAAAGGGAAAAAGAAAAAAAAGGAATAAAGAATTCAACACAGGGCTTAAAAAGTCCAAAAAAATTATCTGAAAAAGTACAAAAACACTCGTTCAAATGACCATAGAATTAAGCAAAAAATAATAATAAATTAATAAATACATAATAACTTAATTTAGCGAGTTTCAAATATAAATAAATAAATAGTCATCCGCAGACAGATCTATTTCGCAGCTCATCAGTACGGTTAGACTCCGCTTGCTTCTAACCCAGGATTGAAACCCGACCGAAGTGGCATCCGTCGGCGATTCTACCTTTGAGCCATTGGCGCACGGTAGAAGAAGGTACACTTTTTTGCATGTATATTATCACTATACACGCCCAATAGCCAGAGTGCTCTAATTCATTAGTGAATGTACGATGCGTACATGCCAGGGTAGCTACTCAGATTTTGGTCATAATTGAATTAGACACTACACAGGTGTATTAAAAAGTGCTCAAGACATATATTGTTGAGCTTTCGAATATTATTCATTTGGCAATCAGTTATTTCTGCACCCTTGGATTAATCTCTCGTTATCTTCAGGCAATTTATAAGTGATTTTCAAACGTTTTCAAACGTAAAACCGGGATTTTTCCGAACGTGCGACTCATTTTTAAACAACCGAAATTTCAAAATTAGGAAGGAGTTAGTTAAAGTACTTAAACACTTTCATCCCGATTTGTATATTCTTAAGATGTATTTTTGGTGTGATTACATCTGGATATTATTTTTGATGTTTCATTTAGTAATGTGTTTTGTTTAGGAAACAATATTATGGCTAAATTTTCATCTTTTAAGGTTTGGCTATTATTTTTTTTTTGTTTGTTAAACTCCATATTTTTTTCCACTTATTGTTTTAATTTCCACACGTGGCTATCTAGTTTGTTTAAATATTTAATGTTTTCTATCGTGAATGTAGGTTTGCGATTATTCCATCTGGTTTTCAAAATACCTTTTGTAGATCCTAAATATGTTTTTCTTCGTCCTCTGTTTCAGGAATTTCTGCTTTGCAAATAATTCCTTCTGTTTTACAAAGTCCGTCAAGTGGGCATTTATTTTGGTTCGTACTGTAACATTCTTTATTAGTGATATTATGTTTTTTTTAATGTAATTTTCCAAATTACTAGTACAGATACAACTTAATTTAATTGAATTTCTTTTGAATATTTTAATCAATTCTGACTTTCTTGGGAAGTGTTTCTTAATTAAATTTAAAAAATATTTGCGCTATATATATATATATATGCTACATTTGTGTCTGAATAATAATGAAAACAGATTGTTGCTTCTAGATGTTAAGCCCACTGTTTATTTTATACACAAACACGCATTGTTGCATGTATATATTAAAAATAATAATAATGTTAAACAAATAAAAATTCATATATATAAATATATATATATATATTTCAAAACTTATATTTCCATCAAATATTTGTAAGTTTTGCATTCGTCTCTGTATGTGCGATGATATTTTTTTATGTAAGACAAAATTGTACCTAAACTTTTTCTAAATTTGTAATGGTAGCCAATTAAAAATTGTGATAGATTTGCCTCACCGTGTGCACCATCGTTTACAATTAATTTCGGCCACTAACAAAGACTTGTTCATTAAATGTAATTGATCTGTCAGAAATTATAAATGATTCGCAGATTAAATTCCGTCCGTCCTTCCCATGCACAATGGACACGCGCTTCTCTGAAATAACGGAATCGGGAAACGCGCGGTGCGAAATTTACATTTGTGAAATTAATTTCGTTTTTACGTGCCGCCATAATCCATCATGGCAGCCGGACAGCCTCGATCTGAAACAATCCTGCTTTTGCCACTATTCATTCGAGGCGCAAACACTAGAGACAGATACTGCCATATTCTCTTCTTATACGCATTCTTGGTTATTTTTTTTTAATTTGATTTACTAATTTACATTATATTTGTATTTTTCACTTGTTCTTTCTTTATTCCTTTTATTTTTTTTAATTATTGATGTGCTTTTCATATTGAAAATTTCCATTTTACTTACTTTCGTCGTGTTTCTGTTTTTCTTCAGTATCTTTAGAGATGACTATTTTTCATTTTTCCCTCAACATAATTTTTTATTTTTGCATTTTCCTGCTTTTTTTGTTTGGTTATTTCCTTAAATTATTTTTTCTTCCCATCAACATTTTTGTTATTATTCCTTATAAAAAACGTCTTTATCTTATAACTACGTTGTTTTTGCATTGATTTCATTTGTCTATTTTCTAGCCTGTCTTTTTTTCCCATATTTTATTATTTCATTTTATTTATTTATTTCCTTCGTATGTTATTTCGTTCTTTGTTTTTTCTTCCACCATTATTTCGTTTCTTCTTTTTTTTTGTCTTTTAGGTTTATTCTTGATTGCTTTCGTATTTTATATATCCATACTTCATTTGTATCGTTTAATTTTCTCCTAATTTCTTTCTTTTTCCCATTTTAATTCGGTCTTTCCACTTGTTTCATTTTCTTCTTTTCTTTTACGTCCTTTCTTTGTCGCTTTACTTTTCTATATTCTATCGTTATTTTCTTCTTTTTTTTTTTACTTTTGTACTACCATCTACTCTTTTCTTTGTTTCCAATAAGGTCTGCTACATATTTCCATATTACATTTTCATCCTCTACTTTTCGTCATTTTCTTTGGCTACTTCAATTTTCTTTTTTCTTCCTTTTTTCCCGTTTCTTTTCTTTTGTATCTTTTTTTATCATTTCTTTTTCTAATCATCATACGTTTTGCTTTTTTATTTTATCCCGTTTCTTTATTTCTTGCTATTTTTCTTTTGCTTTTTAGAATTTAGTTAACAACACGTACAGGCATTAAAAGAAAAAAAAACATTGCAATACCTGATATATTTTCTTTTTTTTAATTTCTTTTTTCACATTTTTTTCTTTTCCGAATTCTTTTGTTTTGTCTTTTATGGCGTTTATTATTTTATTTCGTGTTTTTTATTTTGTATTTCTTATATAAGTTTAATTATTTTTGTCTTTAGTTTTCTTTCTTTCCTTTATGAGACGAATTATTTTTTCTCTTTCTTTACATCGTTTTTCTTTTTTTCAATTTTTTGGTTTTGTTTTAAAGAAAAAAAAATCAGTGATAAGAAAATAATGAACGCGATTATTGTCGTTTATTCTTTTTTTATTCCTTTCTTTTTTTTGTATTCTTTTTCCAATTCTTTTCTTTTGTCTTTCTTTTATAGAGTTTGATATTTCCTTTCCTTGTTTATTTTTATTAGCTTCAATTTTCAATTTTTTTACTTTTCTTTTATAATTTTCATCATCTTTTTATTTTATTTTTTCTCTTTCCTTTTTCAAAATTTTTCCCTATTTTTTTATTTTTTATAAAACATTTCGTATTTTTATTGTTTATATTTTCTTCATTTATTCTTCCGAATTTTGAGATTTTATTTTTTTTATGCATATTTCTTCTTCCATAATTTCATATCAATCATGTTTCCCTATTTTTTTATTTTCTTTCCCGCTCTGTCTTCTTTGTCACCATTTTTATTTTCCCCTTTTCTTTACATTAACGTGCCTATTTAGATATTTCTGTCTTTCTTTCCTTTCTATCTTTCTTTCTTTCTTTCTTTCGTTCTCTCGCCCTTTCGTTAAATTTCCCCGACATCTGTGCGATTTCATTCGTCTCCACTGATCTGTCATTTCAAACCAGAGCTTTTCATGAATTATGCACCCTCTCTCCTCACATTCCGCCTCTTGTATTGTTTCATCTTTTAATTAATGTTGATCGAACTGCTTTTTTCCGATGTTCTAGTTGTTGTAGCCTATTCGTTCTTTTTTCTCACATTGGACAGTTATCAGTTTCCGCTGTTGTTAAATATGTTTTTTTTTCTGGTTCTTCAGTTCGTTTTCTTTCAGGATTAACATAAATAAATATATCATAATGATATTAATAATCACAACGGCGAGGCAAATAAAAAACCGCTAATCAGTGGGAGAGTAATAAGAACCAGTTTAGAATTAAAGATAGTGATGATAATTAAGCGAGGACGAAAGATATATGCAAACTTACTGCCAGTTTGTCTCCAGGGTATCGATAAAGAACTATTATTATTATGGTTATGTCATTTTTCATCATATTTCTATTTCTGCTATGGTCGCACTACCAACTATGTCTGCAGGAAGACCTAAGGAAGGTCGTGGTGCGTCGTTATGGCTCCATTTCATGTTTTTGCTATCTTCTCCATCATCCCTAGCGTTACATAGACAAAGTTCTCCTTAGTGTGTGGGCTGTACTTAATAAGACATTTTTTGTATATCTCTTAAGCTGGGGCTTCCAGAGATTCTTTCAATGTGTTGTTTTGTTCCATTTTTTTATCACTCCAAGTGCACCTACTATAACTGGCTCGACTCTTGTTTTCAATTTCCACATTTTTTCTATTTATTATTTCTAGGTCTTTATATTTTGAGAGTTTTTCAAATTCCTTGGTTGCTATGTTACAATCTGCTGGACAAGCCATATCAATTAATACACAAGTTTTGTCCCTTTTGGTTTTTAACAATAATGTCTGGCCTATTTGCTTCAATTTTTCTGTCTGTGTAGATGATGTAATCCCACAGTATAGTGACATCTTCTATTTCTGTAACCGGTGCTCGGTATGTTTATACCAGTATACGTTTACAGATTTTCCAGAGAAGAATATTATTATTTTTTTTTTAATTTTATTTTTATTTTTTTTATAAAATATACTTTTCCAAATAATCACTAAGGCGTTAAAATTTATCCGCCAACCTTAAATTCCTACATTAAGAAAACCAGAATAAAGGTTAGTATAAAATCCTCCTCGTAGATAAAGAAGTGACTTGAAGCAACGGAAAGATGGCTCTTCAGAAGATACTGAGAATACTATTGACTAAGCATGTGAGCAACGAAGAAGTTTAAGAGAAAATAGAAACAAAAGATCAAACTTATACTTAACATCAAAAAGACTGTTAAAACTTCAGAAGCACGTAATGAGGAAAGAGGACTTGGAAAATCTAATACTCACAGGACAGAGAAAAAAACGCGTAACCGACGTAATAAATTTGAGTATATGACTAGCGAGACAGGGTTCAGGAGCAACAACAAATACACAAAATGTATTAAGATCTAAATGTGAATGAAATTGTGGAGTGCTACGTCCTTAAGAGAAATGGCACATGGAAGAAGAATATAAAGATCACATCATTTTAGAAGTCTGCGTTCTTTGGCACTGCAAATATTCGGCGAAAGATGATCTATGTGTGAAGTCGTACAACTTAAGCGAGAATATCCATAATTGAAGATCTCCAGTTGCAAACGAAAAGCCAATCAAATAATAATAATAATAATGGGCATGTCGCTAATAGTTCGACGCATTTTAAATCTCTCTTCACCAGCAGTAACAGTGGGGTACCGTCACGGCCAAATAATGGTTCTAGTTTGAACGCGGAGAAAGTGATATTGGGAGTCAGGTCTAGCTACCTGGGACACCAAGCGTCTCAGCGGACTACATTATCGAACCTGAAGGTATTTCTAACTACCGTTTCACTGGTAGTTTATGTGCTGCCTTTATCAAAGTCTTTTACCATATCGTGTACATTTCGCTATGATGGATTAAATGGCAGGACAGAAGGGGGTTGTCTAGTTGTTCAATCTTGACATCGACAAAATACAAAGATTGAGATGAGAGGATCGGACAGAATATTAACTGGAAGATAGGTTACAGGAAAATGACATAATATTTCCCTTGCGTTCTGTATTTTTAGTGAGAGAAATTTTGAAAATAATTAAAAAAAATATGTTGACTAAGGACTAAAAAACACAACGTACCAATTTACGGTATTAATATAAGATTTCCAACTAATAAAGTCAGTTAAGTTTCATCCGAAGTAAAAATTTGGGTGACAATTTCTTTTTGCGGTAGACTGGTTGCCAATCATGGCTATAGAACCGAACCGCTCCAGGAATTCAACCCATAGCTGAAGGGAGAAAATATGGAATAGTACCTTTCCTCAAAATTATTTATACATAAGAAAATGAAACGAATTCAACTGGAATTCGAACTCCGATCTCCGATCCCTCATTCCGAGCCGAAATCCAGTGCATCACATCACACAGCACTTCTATTAAAAAAGGGGGAAAAATAAATAAATAAATATAAGAAACTTAAATTTGAGAAAAAAAGAACTTTCAAACTACCGTTTTTTATAGTAAAAGAATTGCTAGACACAATCCTTTACATCATTTCTCCGACACCCACTGTATCTTGTTCTTCACAATTTCCGCTCTACTCTCACGCAGCTCTCGTCACACCAGTGTTTCTATGTTTCTCTTGCCCATTTTACGACACCCTCGTATGATCTGTTCCTCTTTTCTTCACTCTTCTCTTATGAAACATCCTGCGCACCAGAGGTATTAATGTATTGCTTGGGGTGAAACAATTATAAAAAAGTTGCTTGGTAGTCCATGTCTGCAATAAATTTAAAAAAAATAACCCTGTGGAGAAATGCCCATCAACTCAGGAGAGTATAGTTAAGATAAAGAAAATTTGAAAACTAATGGCTGGCCGCTAATATCCGAGTACGCCTGTGTACAAAGACGACTTGTTAATACCTGCTCAGGCACATTTATGTTTCTCTAACACCCAGAGAAACCACCTGGGGTTTATACCGCAACAATGCGACTTTGGTTATCGTTTCCGGAAAATAGCGCATTATCTGGCGTGAACAACAGCCTGATAAAGAGCAGCTTCTCTCGACCTCGGTCCCAACCATTGACGGATTCCGAATAGTTCCATCTATCCAAAAGCTTGGGAGTTATGTAGTCAGATGTATAAGGTAATGTTCTTTTTATCATCTCACCCCAAGCAAGGCATTCTACTGGAGGGTAATAGACGGATGAGGATACCGAGACTAGAAAAAAAGAGCTTGTGAGAATGGATGCGAGTTAATGTGATAGGAGATGTCTATTGACCTTACATTTAAATTCCTGGAGATTATAGCTGTCGGAGAAGCAAGTATATGCAAAGGAATTCCACAGGTGGGAAGTTCGTGAAAAGAAGAGTAGAAATTGCGGTTGCATTTTATCGGTTTAACTGTAAAAGAGTGGGAGCTAGTTGCTAATCTAGTAGCTCGTGTAAATTCTTACCTAGTGGGCACCAGTGATCTAAGTTAATTGGAGCAGAAGCCGTGAAAATATTTATAGAAGAGGCACAGGAAAGCCACGTCAGGCCGGTGAGAGAGCGACTGCAGCCGAGCTGCCAAGTCGGTATCGATCACACTAGAAATTATCTGACAGCTATAATTCAGTACTCCTGTTAATGTGGCACAGTGCAGAGTTTTGTTGCCAGTCATACAGACTTTCAGTGTCGGTATCAAATATGGATTGGAATCCAACAGATTGATGAGATAAGAAGAAATAGGAAACGTTTATTAGGCTAAAATGTTTCAATATTATTGAACCTTCATCATGTTGGACGTTTTGCGTCTATGCAGACCCACATGGGTCAACCCATTTTATAGTTCACCAAGAGAAGGCTTAACCAATCAGGAAGCTCAAAATATTCAATGCGACGTGTATAAAAGGCGGCCATATTTTTCCGAGTATTGGACATCAAATCTGATTCTGGAGAGTGTCTGATTCGAGATTGATGGTCTTTGACGTTGTTTCATTAAACAAATTACGAGCGGCGAAGATTTTCTATATCCACATACTATGGTCAACAGATGCCAAGGGGATACTTTATATCCAGGAACGTTGTCAACATTGCCTTCAATCCCTTACTTTGTGACCATCATGGACTTTTGTTGCTATATAAAATACACTCGGGAGATTGATTCTCTATTATAATCAATACATAAACGGATCCCTGCACTTTATCCATAAATTATAGCGAATTTTACCAACACATCAGTGTATGAGGCATGGAGAAAAAGAAGAAAGAAATCAATTCACAAGCAAAATACCAGAATTACTTCTGTTTCTCTATACGGTGTTCAGACACTTTTCAATGATGCCACACCCTCAGGTCGCCTTCCCGGGCCGATAGCCCCAAGAAGTCAACTTCCTGACAAAATGACTCATGTTTAGAAGCCGGACGTTCCAACCATCCAGCCACTTGTTCCATTACCTACAATATACATTATCATCAGTATTTTTACAAAAAAATGCATATATTTACAACCTTGTTTTCCTCTAGGTCTCTACTTATGAAGTGATTTAGCGATTATTGAAAATAATAATAACACTACTAATACTAATACTGCAAATAATAATAATGATAGTTCAGGATTTAGACATATTAGTAATATTTCTTCTTACTGATATCACTAAGTAACTTGAGCTAACTTTCGATAAAGAATGAAAGATGTCATATCAAGAATTGGTCATTATATGTTTTGCTATTTCGAGCGAGAGAGAAAGGACCCAACACCGACTAAGTATAGTCAACGGCATATACATAAACAACTAGACACAAAATAAAATACCAAGAGAAATGGTTGAGATTTTTATAATAATGTTATTTAAAAAAAAGAAAGAAAAAAAGATTCCTAGAATTTTCTCTGGGTCCTTGCTTTTATCTTCAAAGAAAAAAATCTATCCCTTTCTTTCTTTCTCTCTCGCTCTTAGTGTCATGCGTGCCTACACACACACACACACACACACACACACACACACATCGGTAAGATTACAAAAAGATTATATCACCCCTATTTTTACAACTGGACTAGAGGTTTCTCTTTTGTTTCTTGTTTAGGTTTCGGTTTCTAGTTCCTTTTAAGTAATAATCTAACTCTGTATTTTATGCATAACAGTCTGTTCAGTCAAAAATGACGGCAAATATATATTGTAATATGCCGTCCAAAAAACGACGGAAACATATATTAATGTTCCTACTATTGAGTATTTTACATGAAAAAATCAGGAAAAAAATGTTTCCAAGCTCCTGAGCGTAACAGGAGGGATATATATATATATATTCCATTTGTAA
>JBBBDQ010000284.1:8935000-8980000 GCA_037127315.1 Ascarosepion bandense | reverse complement strand
TTTTATATTTTAATTTCAAATTCTCCTTATATATATATATATATATATATATATATATACACACATACACTTTATCAGATAAATTAAGTACATTTTACTGCCTCATGATCGTGCTTTAACACCGAGACTACTAACTTGCAGCATGCTATAATAATAATAATAATAATAATAATAATAATAATAATAAGCAGTTATTTATGCTCTATTTGTGTATTCAACATTTTTTAAAGTAAATATCTTACTGTGGTAACCATTACTTAAATTATATATATATATAACAGTTAGATATTTATTTTAAAAAAAATGTTGAATATGTGTGTGTGTGTGTGTGTGTGTGTGCGTGCGATATTGTTAGTGAAATATTTTTCTTCAACTGAATCGCTTTCGAAAATCAAAATACTTACAATGAATAAAGGAACAGCTGAAAATCTGGGGCACATGATAGAAAACTTAGAGAATTGCGATTCCCATAGGATATACTTGATGCAAGATGGCTAAAGGAAAAACAGCGGATTACTACGTAAAGAGTTTGTGCAAATAGATATCTGAACAAGGATTGGGAGGGGTAGAAAACTAATATAAATATTAAGATCTACAAATTACAGGAAGATGTGGGGATACCAGATCGAACACATCCTGACGGAACACATACATAGTACTAGAAGTTGCCCCCTGTAAATCAGGAAGAATCAATTGTGACCAAATGTGCTACTTACCCTTACACCCGTGTCTTTAACAACTAAAAGAAAAAAATCGGCGATAGCTTTAAGATTGTCAGATATAAAATCTTTTAGACGCATCTATTCCTTGTGGCAATTAAAAGTTCTCACAAAACAATAGTCTAATACATTATTTTTTTTAATCGTATCACCCCGAGCAAGGCAGTAACGCCACTGATGTGCATGGGGCTACGTAATAGTGAAAAGTTTGGAAAAGAGAGAGCCGGAAACCACATCCTAAGGGATGAGCCTCTACACCTGTTCAATAGACATGGGTGGAGTGTGAACCGGGCGATAGATAGATCTATCTACTCCAATTGAAAAAAAAAAAAACAAAGTGAGAAGATTGGAAAAGAGAAAGCCGGAAACCACATCCTAAACAGGGAACAAGGGATGAGCCTCTTAACCTGTTCAATAGACGTGGGTGGAGTGTGAACCGGACGATAGATAGATCTATCTACTCCAATTGAAAAAAAAAAAACAAAGTGAGAAAATTGAAAAAGAGAAAGCCGGAAACCACATCCTAAACAGGGAACAAGGGATGAGCCTCTTAACCTGTTCAATAGACGTGGGTGGAGTGTGAACCGGACGATAGATAGATCTATCTACTCCAATTGAAAAAAAAAAAACAAAGTGAGAAGATTGGAAAAGAGAAAGCCGGAAACCACATCCTAAACAGGGAACAAGGGATGTGCCTCTTAACCTGTTTAATAAAAGTGGGTGGAGTGTGAACTGGACGATAGATAGATTTATCATACGATATAAAACACAGCAAAATGTATTCAGAACAACAGTGCGTTGGCCAAACTGTTTTCTTTATCTAAATCCAACTCAGAACCTTTGTATGTTGTATAAAAGTAAGCGTTAATATCATTCAACTGACAAATTAAAATGTCTGTAAAAGATACATGTATTTCGATAGGGAATTATCAATTATGTTGACTTGTCGAATCCTTGTTAAAATGCATTTTTCAGGTTGTATGTCGTCAAGGGGGTGTTAGTTACAAACCATTAAAATAAATATTTATCTGACATTCTCTTCTTATTCTTATGCTTCTATGCGGCGTGTTTATTCACGACATGAACGAGCATGGCTCTTCACAACTTCCTCTTTTTATACCCTTTAGTACAATCTGTCCTTTTACTGTATGTCTTAATCTCTGTTCTATAAACCATTTACAAAAGATCTTTTGGTAAGTTCTGAGTTGCTTTTCTCTGTCCATCATGATTTCAATATATTTCATGAGTGTCAATCTTTCTAAACCCTTTTTCTCACTATGTGCATTAAGAAATATTACTTGTCTATTTATTACACTACGTATCTTCTATAAATATTTTCATGGTTTCTGCTCTGACGAACTTGGGTCACTGGTGACCCTTCACAAAAATTTACTCGGGCAATCAGACTGGCAACAAGGTCTCACCCTTTTACAGTTAAATCAACCAAATTCAGTTATATCAACCAAATTTTACTCTAGCAGCTTCTTTTCTCGCGCTACCCGCCTGTGGAACTCCCTTCCATATACTTGTTTCCTGAGGGCTACAACCTCCAGGAATTTAAATGCAATGTCAATTCCCATCCCTTATCCACTTAACTTCAGCCCCTTCTTCATCACCCCGTGTATCTTGTTCTTTTTCTTTGTCTCTACCTTCTCAACTGTCTTCACGCCTGTATTCACATACTTCTCTTTGTAATATAATAATCTGGCCCCACCCGAAGAAGGAAGTGAGGAAGCGGGGGCGTTTTCCGGCCGTTGAAAGGAACGGATGTTTGTTTGACCTTATTTCCGGCAGTAGCGGAAATGGCTACAAGAGGCAGACAGAACAGGTGTCTCTGAGAATTTACGTAGGCGTTGCGTGGGCGTCGCGTGATCAAGGCAATGCCGGAAGAAACAAGTCCCGGTTTTGGAAGATATATAAAGACTGCGAAAACACGGATTCGCCAGTCAGAGCCAGGCAGTCAGAGTCGGTCAGTCAGTCTCGACAGGCAGTCTAGGCAGAGAGACGTAGAGGAGAACAGATACGACGACACCCCCCGTCACCCTGTCAACCCTTAGAGGCGCGCTCCCTCAACTCTCTGTTCACTAGGCCACACGGTCCATCGTTCATTAATAAAAATATAAGTCATATATTTTTATATACACCCGTGTTGTTATTTGTCTCTATATAACATCTTGCCATTTCTCTTTCACCCACTGTAGCTGGTTCGTCTTTGTCTTCATTCTTCTCCTACTTAATACTTCAACTCTCTTATGTATGCCCCTGCACATCATTGGCGTTGACACCATGCTTGGCGTGAAATGATTAAAATAAAAACAAAAAAAAAACGTATAAATGTTCTTTTTGCTTCCGTTTTCTCTAAAACTTCGTCGTTGTTCAGGTGTTCAGTTCATAACATTCTCAGCATTCTTCGATAGAACCACATTTCTGTTGCCCGAAGACACTTTTCCATTGGTAGTGTTATTATCTAACAGCCACTGCTGTATAGAAGGACATCACTTCTTAATAATTTGTTTACATTTTGGAAGGAAAGTTTCGCTATCCTAATGCGCCTTTGGATTTCGTTGTCATATTTTGTGTCCTCGGTTACAAAACATCCTAGAGTTTTAAATTTTCGCTCTTGTTTAATTTTTGTATGTTCAGTTTTTAATTCGGAATTTATAACACCTGAAGAAGGCCGAAGAGTACAATGGCCTAAAAGTCCTAAACATGCCAATAAAAATGACGACAATACTCCGAACAATGTAAATAATATGAATATTACGCTCCTTTTCTTTGGCAACAATCATGTATTCCGTCTTCTTAGAATTGGTGTTTAGTCCTTTCTTCTAGCTTTCCTTTACTACTTCCTGTAAGAGTCTTGTGTGTTTTTAAATTGTTTTACCCCAACCAAGAGGATAATGTCATTAGAACACAGGGGTCTACAGGGAGTCAAAAATAAAAGAGAATGAGAAGACCAAAAGTGAGAAAGATTGAAGAAAGTACAAGAAGAAATAATGTCTAAGAAGAGTGAAGTTGACACTGCACTTAATTTTTTCAATATGGTCCTTATTCCGGAAAGCAAGTAATCGGAACAGATTTCCACAGACGGGAGGTGCGAGTAAAGAAACTGTTAGAGTAAAAGCGGCGGTTACATCTAGATAGTTCAACAATAGAACAATCAGACCTAGTTGCAAGTCTAGTAACATTTTGAAATTCATGTAGTCGGAGTCTTCTTATTCTATGTGACCTGTCCCTTCAGGACGTAGGCGATCATGGTTCTCCACGTCTCCCTATTCTTTGTGGCTCTTAGTATGTTTGCTCCTGTTACACCTCGCAACCCCCGTTCCATCATCCACCTGATGAAATATGTTATCCGCTGCCTTCCTCTGTCTTTTTTTCTATCTGGCCAGTCGGTATCAGGTTCTCCAAGCTCTCCTTCCCTATTGCATGTCCCAGGAACTTCAGTTGTCTCTTCCTGATGCTCAGTATTAATTTTTCTTTCCAACACCTCATCGCTGCTTGCATGCTCAGTCCACGATATCCGCAGCATTCTTCTGTAGAACCACATTTCCGCTGCTTCCAGTTTTGTCATCATTTTTGATGATATTGTCCAGCATTCACTGCCGTATTGAAGAACTGACATCACATAGCAATCCAGCAGTACCAGGTGAAAAAATGTTCATCATAACAGTTAACATGAAAATATTTGCAGTAATGTAACTGAAGTCAACATGTTTGGTCAAGATCGATGACATTACAGACTCTTTGATTTTTGTCAAAACTCTCGAGATGTATACCAGGATCTGCAGAAACTATACAGCAACAGTTTTCAATGCGCAACTACTGTTAAAACTGTCTCTCGCAACAGCTACTTTGGGTATCATTTTTTTTAAAAAAAACAAGCCTATGAAATAGATGAGAGTTATGGTGCAGTAGATATTGACTCAGAAGGATAAATCGGGGAGCCGAGTTCGAATTCCAGTTGGATTCCTTGCATTCCCTTACGCACAAATACCCTTGGGAAAGGTATTAATTCGTCTCTTCCCTCCAGTTATGGGTTAAGCAATACAAAAACAATGGCAACCTATTGCAGGATAATCTTCTAACAAGTCAGTCATGTCTCTTTCGACACATGATCGCCCAAGCGTGTATTACGTATGGCACTTAACTGACTAACTGAATATAATAGTTGATAACATGATTAAGGCTTCTACTGGGCATAAAGTGGGGATCATTTTAATACTGTTATGAAGTAATAAGCTGATCCTCCATTAATTACTACTTAATAATATAGTAATCTCTTCCCCATCTACCTATGAGTCAAATAATAGGACAGGTTTGTTTCTATAGTCTTGATTGGCAACTAGTCGACCGCAGAAAGCAATTACAACCTACTGCGGGATAATCTTCTGCCCAGTCATTCATTCCTCTTTCGAGACATGATCGCCTAAAAGCACTTAACTAAAAAATGATTTTTTTTCATAACACTTTCTTGGCATAAAGATTTTCTCATAGAATATGAAGACAAACGTTTATTACATAGTAGCAAATCAGTTAAATTCAATCCTCATAAGTTCAACTAGTTTTCTAAATATGTAGCAGACTGTACACGTATTTTGACGGGAGATAAGCTAAAGCAAGCACACATTCATGGTATTAGCTACACTATAATAAGGAAGGAGATGTTCTGAACACTCGTCATTGCACTACCTCCCTATAATTAAAACGTCATCGTTTTAAGCCAAGAGTAACTGGTGCCTGACATGTAATACGTATCTTTGTGCCGACCTACCTTTAACCCCACTATTACACTACAACATCTCCTTTCACAATCCAGGAGCCTTCCCGTCATACCCTACTTCTTCCTCCACTCTTGTCTGATTGAAATGTCCACTTCAGTTCCAGCCGTATTTACTTATGTTCAATTTCGTAATGGTCCTAAAATTTGTAGGCTATCCACGACTGATTACGCATTGTCTTGCCACGTCGATAACAACATTTTAGATTTGACAGCTTCTGGAAACATCTGCACTGATATCGAACCTGTTTGTATATATATATATATATATACGCACGTGCGTGCGTGTTTAAGTGTGTGTGTGTGTGTGTGTGTGTCGGTGTGTGTGTGTGTGTGCGTGTCTGTATATCTCTCTTGTGTATTTGTTGGAATTTTTTTTTATAATCGTGTTGCCCCAAGCAAGGCATTTTACTGCCACTGTTGTGCAGGGGGTTACATAGGAGGAATGTTGAGGAGTAATAGGTTGCAGGGGGTGTCAAGAATAGAGTAGGTGAGGGAAGAGAGTCCTGATTAGAGTGGGGTGGACGAGGAGGAATGTTATGAGGAGTGAGGGGTTACAGGAGGTGTCAGGAAGAGAGTAGGAGAGGAAAGAGATTACTGATAAGAGTGGGGTGGAGGAGAGGGAATTTTATGAGGAGTGAGAGGTTGCAGGGTGTCTCAGGAAGAGAGTAGGAGAGAAAAGAGATTACTGATGCGAGTGGGGTGGACGAGGAGGAATGTTATGAGGAGTGAGAGGTTGCAGGGGCTTTCCGGTAGAGAGTTGCACGAAATATGACGAAAGTGGAATATTCCCTGCTCCCTGAAATTCTTACGCTTGCAGTGGTCTGCTGAAGAAACTGACTAGTCAGCCCGCTACAGGCTGGGTCCCCGATATATTAATACTTAGTCTGGCGCATGGCTACAAAATTGATGGAAAAGGGTTAAGAGATAGCTTACTAGAAAATACAAGAGTAATTTTCATATCATTGCTCTATGGTAAAAGTGGATAAAGTACGGCCCTCAGAACGTCTGTGTCCCGCCTGCTGATTTAAAGGCCAAAAATATAACATTACTTTTTGAAATGTTTATTAAAAGTCTTATTTTTGCAATATAAAGAAACTAGCAGTATAGTCCGGCGTTGCTCTGGTGTAATCAAAAATTTAAAACTAATCTATGGTCCTGGGGCTCAGACTCTTTGAACGTTGGCACGAAAGACTAAAAAGTGACAGTTGTTTCCAGTTAAAGCGAAACGGTAGACTGAAAGAAAAATGAATGAATGTAAATCAAATTTTGATTTCCTGGTATCGATATCAAATAATTTTTTTTCGTAGAAAACTGAATTTTGAAGGCTAAATAAGTTCTCTAAGTAAATGGTATTATGGCTGAAACTTAGAACTACAATTATATCTACTTAGAGCCAAACCCGAAGCAAAAACTAAAATAAAAGGGCTGAAAAAATACAGACAAACAGGCAGATAAACAGACACAAACATCTTGCCTTTTATATTATATATATATATATTATCAATTTTCTGCACTATTGTAACAACTGCAACCTTGAAACTTCTGAATATCGTTTCTTATGTCTTTGTCTATGAGTGTATCAAATTTGATTAAAATCGAACCACTCCTTCTATAACCCGATTTTTTCGATTATCGATTTTCGATATTTATCGGGGGTACCTCGACACAAAATCAAGCTAAGAACGCTCGCAGACGCTTATAGTCCAACTGTGTAAATTTTCAAGAAAATCGGTTCAGCCGTTTCGGAGTCTATAGGTAACGGACAGACACACCTACACACACACACACAGAGACAAAGTTCCATTTATAAATATGTTTTGATAGATATAATTATTATTTACACTATTTATATTTTTCGAAATGTTGTCATCATTTTTATTGTCATATTCATGACGTTTCGGTCGTTATACAATCCGGTCTACTTCAGGTGATATACGTTAGAGTATCGAACCAAACCGTTTATTTAGTCCACTGGGGTAGGTTCTTCTAGTTCCACTTTTTTGTCTATCTCACTATTCAGTTAATTTCTTTTAGTAACACAATTCTCCGAGATTTTTTGTTCATCTCTGCTGTGGTCAGATATTAAAGACATAATTGTTTAGTCAAGTCACTGTATTACTTCAACCAACGGTATTATACACTGCATCATGTGTCCTTTAGGACAATAAAGATGAAGATAACATCCCGAACAATGTAAATAGTGTAAATAATTACAATACTTCAGTTCAGAAATATAGATAGATTTTGAAGTTTGATATGGCAACGAAGATGAAGACAATAATCGTAAATAATGTAAATAGTTACAATATCTCATCTCAGAAATATAAATATATATTCATTGAACGATTCATTAGGCGTCACTTTATTGAATAAAAACATATTGGTTCAAAACATTTGTTTAATTGATTCTCAGTATTAAATTCTCTAACAACTGCTATCATTTTTTGACGACACAAGGTCAGTGGAATAGCAATCAAACGTAAATGCTCACTTAATACTTCCATGGTTTTTGCAGAGATTATATGGACTCTTCAAGAGACTTGATTGAAAAATAAAAATTATTTCAGAAATCATATTTTTCTTGAAAATAGCAATTGACTTATCCGGTTATATGATTTTAGTTTGGTTAGATATCAATGGGAATAAAATCATATTTCATATGACCGGACAAATTTTAAAAAGTTTACCCTGAAATACTTGGCTACACATATAATGAAATTAGATATTTTTATATCAGTAAATTTAGATACAAATGCGATATTCTATTTTTATTATATGTGTAACTAAGCATTTCCGTGATTCTGTTTGCTTTAAAATATTTTCTTCCAGACATTCACAGTACAGCAGAGAAAAAATTATACAATTCAAATTAGATATACTGTCCGGTAATAAATTCAACTGATATATATATATATATATTATGTTTTAGAACATGTAGATAATTCTTTCTATAAATGTCCTCTTCTCTACAATCATATGTTTATTTCAATGTTGGGGGTCCAACATATCATCAGGAGAATGGAAAGAGTCTTTCCATTCTTTTGATGATATGTTGGACTCCCAACATTTAAACAAACATATGATTGTAGAGAAGAGAACATATATAGAAAGAATTATGTACATGTTCTAAAACATAATTTATAATAAATATTC
Source organism: Ascarosepion bandense (assembly GCA_037127315.1). Lineage (NCBI taxonomy): Eukaryota > Metazoa > Mollusca > Cephalopoda > Sepiida > Sepiidae > Ascarosepion > Ascarosepion bandense. The sequence continues at coordinate 8,971,345 of JBBBDQ010000284.1, read as the reverse complement.
ACAGCTCTATACATCATATATCGAGCACTGTTTTAAATTAATGTTTTGTACGGGAAAAAAACATTTCTTTCCTCTCCTCGGATATAAGATTGTGGGAGTACACCTGGTCAGGTATAACATCAGCGGCAAAACCGACTGTTCATGGTTCCAAGATTTTATATATATATATGTATATATAGTCATCCGCACACAGATCTGTTTCACTGTATCACAGCTCGTCAGTACGATTAGACAGCCGATTGTTTTTTTACTCAGGATTGAAACCCGACCGAATTGGCGTCAGTCGGCAATTCTACCTCTGAGCTATGGGCGTTCGGTAGAAGGAGCAGACGTTTTAGCGTGTATATTATCATTATACACACCCAATAGCTGAGAGTGTTCCAATTCATTGCTGAATGAACGATGCGTAGATGCTAGAGTAGCTACTGTTTTCCAAAGTCTACCATTCTTCCAGAGTGCTCAATCAGGGTGTGAGAGCGTAATATATCTCTTTGAGTAGGAGATAGGTGGTGAGGAAGGTAGTATTTAAACCCGCTTTAGATGCCATTTAGTTGGTTGTTATTAGTTTTTCTTTATCGTTAGTTTATTTTTATTTTTTTATTTTTTTTTTTGCTTTTGTTATTTTGTCATTTAAAATTTGTTTTTCTTTTTAGTTAGTTGTCATCGTGCCACCGTGGAGTAGAGAATAACGTGTGCTTATGACACTTACGCGGTGGAGATACAACATCAGTCGTCATGGTAATGTACGCAGTACCATTCTTTGGTGGGTTAATGCACTAAGAACGGCTGGTTCATTATTGAAAAGCAAACCACCCGGCCCTGCCAGAACCGTCAGAACACCAGGGAATGTAGATCAAGTAAGAGAGACAATCATTCGAAATCCTATGCACTCTGCTACGCGGCACTCTGCAGAACTGAGAATAAGTCAAAGCGCTGTGCGGCGAATCCTACACGAAAACCTAGTTCTGCTTTCCTTAAAATATCCGTTTCCCGTGACTCACCATATTGAGCACCCTGAAAGAATGGTAGATTTTGAAAAACAGTAGCTACTCTGGCATGTACGCATCGCTCATTCAGTAATGGTTACTGGACGGGAATAATGACCATATACACGCTAAAATGTCTGCCTTCTTCTACCGAATGCCCATAGACCAGAGGTAGAATCGTCGACTGACGCCAATTCGATCCGGTTTCAATCGGAGTCTAACCGTGCTGATGAGCTAAGTCTAACCTTACTGATTTCGGGTTTCAATCGCAGTCTAACTGTACTGATGAGCTGTGATACAGTGAAACAGATCTGTCGTAAATATTCATCCGCAGACATATATATATATATATATATATATATATATATATATATATATAAGTGAGAGAAAAAGAGGAGTGGAACCAGTGCGGACATGGAAACCCAAATTTCATAGTGAGTTTGTTTTAGGATATAAGCGGCCGTCAGGCAGACCATGTACTACGACTTTTCCAAGTTGAAAAAAAGCCATTTGTCTTCAGGTTTTAGATTTAAAGAAACTGGCAAAATCGGCTGACTCTTTGTCTTTTGTTTATAATTCCTTAATGAGCTATTTGTAGAGGCTTTGGAATGAAAGCATTACAGGTTTGATGATCGCAAATAGAAATGATTGCTTTTGTATTTATTTCTGAGATGAGTAATTTTCAATAATCTTGTAATTATTTTGAACTTTTGTTTTCGTCTTGGTTGATATTGGTGTTATAATAGACACAACGCTTCGACCAAGTACTCTCTGGTCATCATCATGTCTTTTATAACACCTATATCAACAAAGTTCAAAATAATTCCAAGATTTTAGGGATGATTGCGTTTGATTTCCTGGTACACCTGCATTATTTCGTTACTTCTTTCTCTCTCAACAAGGAAGTTGTTAAAATGGCAACAGAAAGAACACTTCTTTTCAGAATCAGATAGCTGAAGTTCTATTGACAGATGAAAACTCATTCCTTGGAAAGTATAACCCTCATACTGCCGGCAAGTATCACAAGAGAAGGCGGCAAGCAACCTACATTACTTCTTATTCTTCTTCTATGTGCCATGTCCCTTCAAGACATAGGCGGTCATAGCCTTCCACGTGTCCCTATCCCTGGTAGTTGTTAGCATGCTTTCACCTGTTGCCCCACCCAAATCCCGCTCTGCCATCCACCTTTTTAGCCCTTTCAAATATGTTATCCGCTGCTGTCCCCTTTCTGTCTTTCCCTCAATCTGACCTGTGAGTATCAAGTTCTCCAATCCTTCCTTCTTCATCACATATCCTAAGAACTTCAGCTATCTTTTCCTGATGCCCAGTATTAATTTCCTTTTCGTTTCCATCATTTCTAAAACCTCGCTCACGTACTCAATCTATGATATCTGCAGCATCCTTCTGTAGAACCACATTTCAGTTGCTTCAAGTTTTTCTTTAATCTTTAATCACATAGAAATCCAGTATTCTCTTCTTTGTTTCCATCCAGCAAAATTTTCCTATCACTTATTATTCTGCTCATCTTCTGGAATGAGTCCTTGACCATGCCAGTTCGCCTTCAGATTTCAGTGTCGCTTTTTCTGTCTTCCAGTAGAACACTTCCCAAGTACCTAAATTTTTGTACTTGCTTGATATTAGTATTCCCAACCTATAATTGACATTTTAGTTCTCCTCCGTTAGCTGATGACCATACATTCGGTTTTCTTGTCCTTTATTTGTAGTCCTTTTTTTTTTACTTTCTTCATCGGTCTTTTTTTAGGAGTTTTTGTAGTTTTATTTCCTTGTCGGCTGTCAGCAAAATATCATCTTCGTATCTTATGTTTTTCAGACTGTGACTGCCAATGACGAATCCTGGCATAACTTCTAGGTTCCTAAGAATAGTCTCGCGGTACAAGTTGAATTAATCCAGTCTTACATAATTAGTATGTCCGAATATGTGGCCGAGTATGGGCGACATCCGTTAAGAGCCACAAGCAATGAGAAGTTGTGGAGAGACACGATTGCCTATGTCCTGAATGAATACATCACATAAAAGAAGAATCATGAGTAAGAGTTTTGAGAACATCATTATTTCACTAGCATAGACACGCGTTATTTCCCGCATTTTCTTTTTTAATGGCTATCACCCCAAGCAAAGCCCCTAAAACATAAGTGGTGTTAGGGTCTGGAAGAACTAGAAACAGAAGCATTAATAGTTGGCAGGAAGAGGAATTAGTAATCAGGAGAGCAGTAGATAGCGATTGAAATTGTATTTAAATTTATGTAGTTTAAAATTGGCTGGAAAATATGGAACTGGAAGGACAAGAGAAGTGGAATTATTTTGAATAAGTTCTTGCTGATTTTTAATGAAAAGTAATGTTTTGTTTACAAAATTAGGAATAAACCTGTCACTGAAATTATTGTCCATCGCCAGCCACTATTTTTTGCCATCTTTCTGGCAGCATTTGAATTCCAAGCTGGAAAAATGACAAGTCACTGAGGCTAATCACGAATCAACCCATTTTTTGCCATCTTTATGAGAATGAAAGTGTTGCTAAGCCAGGCAATGTGCCATCGATCAGAACAAGTGATGATCAGATGAGGCAATGTCTGGTGGGGTAGGAATTCCCATTTCAGCGTTTCCAAGTCGGTTTTCACCGGTTTTACAAGGTGTCTTAGTGTTGCCATGTTGCAAAATCACTTCGTCGTGTCTTGCTTGTATAACAGCTGTCTTTCTTCAATACTCGGCTAAAACTCATCAATTGTAGTCGATAGTGATCTCCTGTCATGGTTTCGGACGGTTTGAGCAATTCATAATAAACTATACCCATCTGATCCCACCAAATGCAGAACAGAAGCTTAAAACCATGACCATTCGGCTTGGCTGCTGATGCTAATACCTGACCGGGCTTACCGTTTTTTTTTTAACTTTATACCCACCCTATACTTTTATATATATTTATATCTATGCATATAACACTTCTTTTATTTTTTTTACTTGTAGTTTTATTCTAATTTATAATACTAGTCGAATGAATTTACATCTTTGTATTGTTTCTTCAAATATCCATTATTTTACGTTCTATGAATAAGATCTTTGTTTAAGCGATTTCATTTTTTAAAAGGGCCAAATGATCTGAGTTGTAACATTGTAACTATGTGTTAATACCTGTTTACACCCCATTTCCGTTCTAATTTTGAATATCGCTCTTTAGCTGTTTTTATTGGATTTGCTTTCCATCATTTCCTCCTTATTATTCTCTTCACTTTCTACTTCGTCAGTATCTTTTTTTCTTCTTTCTTTTCCTTTTCTTGATTTCTCATCTTATTTTCTCCTCTATTCTGCCTTCTTTATTTCTTCTTTTTTTATTAAATCGTTTTAAATAGTTCGAAATTTTTTTTCCAAAACGTAAAGTGGAATGTTGTTTTCATAAATTCAAAAATAAATAAATAAGTTAAAGCCTTTATTACCATCATTTTTAACTACCCAATGAGACATTGATATTTTAATGTCAAAACAAAATGTAGAATTTTGTTGTAGTTTTTTTTAATTTTCTAATGTAATAATTTTAGCAAATACTCATTGCTCTATTTTCATACTGAGCATTGTTTTAAATTAATGTTTTGAACGTTTCAATTTTATTCTTTGTTCATCTTCATTTAGTATATATTTTAATTCAGATACTTTAATCCAAGCGAAAATAGCAGGAAGGTAAATTCCAAAAACCCGATCCTAATTAATATTAAAAAAATTATTTTAATATTAAAAAATGATACAGGAAGAGAGCTCCATGTCAAATATAAATTAAAAAAGGATTAATTCAATGATGTTAGATGATCATTTCGATATGAAAATCCCCACGGGGGATAACACATCACCTCAGCAACAGAAAAATCCTTTCAGAAACTGGAGAAAAATCAGTCTAATTTTCCTTTTTAAATAGATTTGCAAAGAAATTAAAAAAGAAAATAAAAAGAAAAAAGAAAAAGAAAAAAAGAAAACAAAATAAAATCAAATAAATAAGAAAAGAAAAAATTGACATAGTCTGGGTTCGCAAAAAAGGAAAGAGAATTGTAACTTAAAAATTAACAGACAGCCGTGTTGAATTGATGTAAGGTTAAGCAACACGGAAAAAAGGTGGGAGATAAGAGAGATAAAGAAAGGAAAGGAGGGAAAAAGAAAAGAAAAGAAAGAAAATTTTTTTTTATATATTGCAGACGCTGTAATATATATATATATATATATATATATATATATATATGGAGTGTATCACAAATACTTTATATTTGTCATTCGTCATTCGTGTACATTTGTTGTTAGACTGGAACCAACGCGCTAATGTGTGGTGTGTAGCGTTAGTAGATATGATTTTTACATACATCCGTGCATATGACAAAGAACAAGAGGCTGGGCGGCTGTATTAGGTTGCATTTTCAAACCGATCACAGTCAAGTCACTTCAAGTTTGATGTTTTATATCGTCGTATTAGTGAAACAGTCCCAATGGAACTATAAACTACGGATCGAGGGAGACCGAGATCTGCTCGTACGCCTGACCCCAAAGAACATATTCTACAGGCTTGTATGTGAATGACTGACATATTATGCTCTCATTAAAACTGAGCTCTCTAGATAGGAAAGTTTTTAAAAACAATCTCGGTATCAGCAAACCTCAAATGACCCTAGTATGTTATACTTCACATAGTGCCTCAAAGCGGGTATTTCATGTGTAGCTCCTGTGACCATATTATTTGTAACGCCTGCACGGTCATTTGTCCTCTGATCACTCAACTCGGGAGAACTTTTTACCAATGATTTGATGCTCAAATTACCGATTTGTTGTTTGTCTCTTTAGTCTTGTTTACGGATGGGACAACATTTTGAAGATAACAACCAACATTGGTGGGCGGATCGGAATCTCCATGGTACAAAACAGGCTAAACATCAGCATCAGTTGACGAATAATGTGTGGGCTGGAATTGTAGGTAACTGTCTGGTAGCTTCAATTTCTCTTAGCACGTCTTACAGGGGCTGTTTACAGGGACGTTATTTTGAGCATACTTCCAGACCTGCTAAAGGCTGTACACTTGCTAGTACGAAGACGCATGTGGCTGATGCATGATGGAGCTCCAGAACATTTTAGTCACACTTTTTGCCGGATGTCTATCTATCTCTAGGTTATAATCCCTCAGTGAGCTACATATGAAGCCTTTTGTTACATTCACTTAAACGCAAATATCTTTAAGAAAGGTATTCATCCATCTTTTCTTCTTTCAGCAATGAGTCAAATAGCAGAACATATTGAGTGCTATAGCCTTGGTTGGCAACCAGGCTACCGCATAAAATAATGGCAACTTATTTCTAGAAATGTTTCTGCATGTATCACGTATGACACATAATTGCCTGACTGATGGTTTGACAGGTTCCATGGCCTGCATGTTCCTCCGATCGCAATCCTTTGGATATTTATATGTGGGGACGCCTAAAAGAATTGTTTTATGCAGCAGGCATGATTAAAAAAGAGAATATTATGTAGACCCGCGAAACCATTTGAAACCATGCGGTAGTATTTGAAACAAAAAAAACGCCAATCAATGAACCGACAGGTGCATGCGTGTGTAGAAGCAAGCGGGGGGCATTTTGAACATTTGTTATGAGTTGTTTTGTTATGGTACAACGGTGGCCTTTTGGATATATGGACATTTTATTTTGTTTTGATGTCACAAACCCGCTTCCATATTTTGTAAAATAATGTTCGGACTATTATTTTTTGTTGGTTTGTTGTTTTTGTTTAATGGCATATCAACCTCGGCGGGTCATTTATTAACAACTAAATTTTTATTTATTTTTATTGCTAGTAATATCTTTTTCTTTCAACAATTTATTGATTTTTTTTAATAAAAGTTTTCTGTCTAGTAATACATTCTCTTTCCGAGTATCAAGATTCATTGGGATTTGTTTTTTTTAATAGCAGGGTCCCCAAGTCCTACTCTTGCTATTTAACTCATAACTAGAGGGAAGAGACGGATTAATACCTTTCCCAAGGATACCAGTGCTTAGGTGAATGCAGGGTATTCAACTGGAATTCGAACTCGGCTCACCGATTTCTCTTTCCGAGCCGATATCCACTGCACCACAACGCACATCCGTCACTAAATTCTTACAGCACTTGGTATTTCGAAGCGGTCACCCATCTAAGTACTGACCAGGCTCAACGTTGCATAACTTTGGTGATCGAGCGAGTACCGGTGTATTCAAAGTGATATGGCCGTAAGCCTTATTAATTTTGGACTGTACTTCTAAGAGCGCCTACTGTAAATTTTAAACCTAATAACTAAAAAACAAAAGATTTATGGACATATGTTTATATAATTTTTTTTCTTTGTTTTGTGCTTGGGACCCGTACCCAAGGTTGTGAAATTATTTCGGATACACACTTATATATATATATATATATATATATATATATATATATAAAAATTTCATAAAAAATAATCGTTCAGTTTGAAAGATACTTACTTCAAATATGTTAATGATCATTGTCTAACTAAACATCGAATAGAATTGAAAAGCATTGTTTTTATGCATTTTTATTGCCAATTTTCGAATTTGTGCGCAAAAGTATTTAACACGATTTGTTAATTTTTAGTAGAATATCTTCTGTTCTGCCTACCAGCCTCTAGACGTTTTCTGTTGTTATCAACGAACTTTTTGCATAAAATGTTTGGCAGTTTCACGCATTCTTCTTCACAGACTTTCTTCAGTTCTTTGATATTTTGGAATTTATTGCGTACGAGCAGTATAGCCCGGCGTTGCTCGGGTGTAATGAAAATTTTTATATATATATATATATTATCGATTTTCTGCCCTATTGCAAGAACTGCAACTTTGAAACTTCTGAATATCGTTTCTTATGTCTTTGTCTATGAGAGTATCAAATTTGATTAAAATCGGACCACTCCTTTCCGATTTATTCGATTATCGATTTTCTATATTTATCGGGAGTAACTCGACACAAAACCTAGCTAAGAACACTCGCAGACGCTTATAGTACAACTGTGTTAATTTTCAAGAAAATCGGTTCAGCCATTTTGGAGTCTATAAATAACGGATACACACACACACACACACACACACCAGACAAAGTTCCATTTATAAATAAGTTTAGATAGATACTCTCAACTCCAAGTTTTTTAATTTTTGTTTTTTTGTGAATTTTTTTTTGCCTTGTTCTTTGCATCGTTGCTCTGTTGGAATAAAAATATCTTGGTCAAGTCCCAAACCGTTTGCACATTTTAATAAATGGCATGGTAAAAATTGCTTGTATTTTGCTGCATCCATTTTTTCACTCGATGACTTCCAATTCTTCTACTACGTTGTATGTAAAACAGTCCCAACTCATTACTCTTCCACCCGCATATTTGACTGTAGAGATGGTGTTTACGGTATTGTATTCAGTCCTTTTTTTCCTCCATACGTGGGTGCACATATTTCTTTCAAAAACCTCAATTTTCGTTTCATCTGACCAACTAATTTTCTTCCAGAATTCATCTGATTCATGTTCATACTTTTTTTTAAAAAAAATCAAATTGTTTTGCACAAGTTTACGTTTTAATAATAGCGTCTTTCTTGAAGATTTAAAATACCTGTACCTGTACCTGTACCTGTTTCGATATTCACCCTGGACCAGTTAAGCCGGCTTCCTCCTTTTGGAGAAAGATTCGTTGGGATTTGTTTAAGAGAAGGGTCCCAAGTATTTAGAATACAGGCCTGTATGATTCAATATCTCCTACTGTTTCTTTACTGACTTCAGTTTCGGCATTTTTCAAATTGTTCTCCGAGTCAAAAATGGTTGTTTCCTCACACTCCCGGCTATGTATTGTTCAATGGCCTTGTTTAATTTACGCGGACGACCACTCTTTTCAATAGTTTGAGTAGTATCATATATTTTCCAATTTTTCCAACCGCACCGACAGTACAAACAAGCAAATTTAAATCTTGAGTACCTTTTCGGTACTCCTATCACTTTGTGCAACTTTATAATCTTCTGTCTCATATCATTTGACAATTCATTTGTTTTAGTCAATTCAATTAGTTTACATACTTTGACAGAATATAGTGTATCAGAATGTATCAGAATGTAGTGTAGCACTATGTGCCGATTGAGTGTCATGGTCGCTTAATGCATATATTGAAGGCAATTTGTGATTGAAATACAAATCATATCAAAATAACTGAAAATAGTTATAAAACACACTTTTGACTGCATTATTTGTATAGGTGTTAAATATTTTTATATACAGTCAAATTCGAGAATTGGCAAAATATTACATAAAAACAATTTTCCTCAATTTTACTCTATGTTTAGTTATACGTAGTTCATGAAAATCATTGATGTAGATATCATTCAAATTGGACTATTTTTTGTAAAATTAAATAAAGAACCGATGTGTTAAATACATTTGTTACCCTCTCTCTACATACATATAAGTCATCCACATACAAGCCTGTTTCGCAGCTCTTCAATGTAGCTAGACATCTACTTGTTTACAAGTCGGGATCGAAACTTGGCCTATTGGGTGTTAGGCGTAGACTCTACTTTATAAACCATCGGCACATGGAATGAAAGAGGAGGAAGTTTTAGCGTGTTATATATATGCGGTGTATACACACACCAATCACCAGGAGAATACAATTCATTACGAAAGAGTAATGCGTAAATCGTAGAAATTTTAACTGTTTTTAAAAACTTTCCTTTCTAGAGAGCTCAATTTTAATGAGAGCATAATATGTTAGCCATCCACATACTGTTTCGCTGTATCACAGTTCATCAGTGTGGCTAGACATCTACTTGATTGAAAGCTGGGATCGAAACTCCACTGATTTGGTGTCAGTCAGAGTCCCTACTTCTTAAACTATCGGCGCATGGAATGTGAATATTCACACAGGAAAACGCACTTTGCAACCAACTCATATACATGCACATACACATGTGGATGTGAACGCACTCCCTTTTTCTCTGCGTATCTATCACACCTGCAGTCCCACTCTTAAATCCACTGTCTGTCTGTTTCTCACTTACAAGCTGTTAGTCCTTTTCCTCTCGTACTTTTACCCATGACAGTCCGCTCGCTAATGTCTCGCCTTAATCATTCACTTTCAATTGTATTCATTTATCAATTTTCTCGTCACCGCCTCCCACCAGACCTCCCCTTTCTGCTTTCGCACGACCACCCGTCTCGCACATGAATAGATGGTCAATTGCGTCTTTCACACACGTTCATTCATTATTTTATTCTTCAATTCATTTATTAATTTATTCCCGTTTTCTTTCATTCCTTTGCTTCCAGTTTGAATCCCCATTTTCAGCCTTGCAAATTCTTTTATTTCTTTTGTATAATATTTATTTTCTTTCTGTATAATATCACCATCTTTTCCTACCAGTTTTCTTCCTTTTTTTCTTTCCTTTTTTAACCTTTCTGTGTCATAAATTCGTTCAAGATTTAATTCTTAATTTTTTCTTTTCATTCATCATTTTTCTTTCTGATTCTTGCATTTTTCTTCGGATTTTGCTTTGACTGTCGTCAATTCGTTTTTTTTAGTTACTAAACCGACATAAAGATAAAAATTGCTTACTTTACCCCGTGTTAAAATGTGATAACTCCAGTATCTGTCAAGTTCCCGGACCTGCCAATATCCACAGCCGACAGGGCAAAACACCATCTGAAATCGTCATCTTCCACTAGCAGATTCTGGTGTAACTTTGATCAATATCTATCTTTTTGTATGTAGCGAAGCAAAAATGTGTCGATTTTTTTCTTCTAGAGAATATCAAACTAATAACTATTTTTCTGAATCTAATGAAAATCGAATCTATTTGTCCTGATCTGGTGTCTCGACTTCAATCGCATTCCCATTCCAATAAGACTGCCTTTGTGAGACATTTTTATAAATATTTTCATGTTAATTGTTCGAATGATCTTTACGCTGCGGTAACTAGACATTGTCAATTTAAGTGCAGTACTAAACTGGCGTCAAGATCTCATCAATTTACAGTTGATTTGCCTAGATGTAACCGCAAGTTCTATTCTAACAGATTCTTTTCACGCACTTCTCGCTTGTGGAAATGTCTTCGGGCTCTATGCTTTCCAATCAACTTTAACCTTCAAAAATATAAATGCCGTGTCAATCTCTACATACTGTCATTCTTATTGCACTTCGTATATTCCCGCTTCTTATTAATGTTTCTTTTTCTAATTCTTATTCACCCATTTCGTTGTGGTACAGCGGATATCGACTCGGAACGAAAATTCGGGGTGCCGAGTTCGAATTCCAGTTGAATTCACTTACGCACATATACCCTTGGGAAAGGTATTAATCTATCTCTTCCCTCCAGTTATGAGTTAAATAATAGAACAGATTGACTTCTATAGCCTTAGTCGGGAACCAGGTAACCACAGAAAGTAATGACAATCTACTGCGTGATAATCTTCTGTTCAGTCAGTCATGTCTCTTTCGAAATATGATTGCCCAAGCGTGTATCATGTATGGCACTTAACTAACTGACTGATTCAATCAGTAAACTCTCATCTCTTAGTGTATTTTCTGCCTTGCATGGGGTGAACTTGATTTTAAAAAAATGTCTACCGTTTTTGAGAAAATCGGAATTTTAACTTTTTTAGTATCTGGTAAATCTAGTAGGCCTAACGTTTCACTCTAGATCAAACCGGGACTCTGTTTATCTTTCTGAATTAAAGGAAAATCGAATCTACCCTTTTGATCCTTAGGAAAATCAGACTTATGTTTACCTGTTTACTCTACGGCAAATCGGATCTATGTCTACCTGACTGATTCTATCGTAAAACTGATCTATGAAAACCTTATATATTCAAGTAGAAACGAGACATATCTACTTTATTTATCCTAGAGTAAATCCAACTTGTGTTAGCTTTTTGACTTTCGTGGAAACGGAAACTATATACCTCACTATGACTCACACATTATGTAAGGGTGAATTTGGGAACATCAAAATACTTCGAGAAAAAACCTGAAACAATTTAATTGAAAGAAAGACTAGAATCATGTAAAAGAAATTAAACAATGATTAAATTAGAATTTTTTGCAAAATATTGTAGATTGTTTGATTTGACGCGAGATCTGTAACAAGTTTGGTTAGCTTTTGAGATAGATACATGCTTTTCCATTTTTGTGTGAAATTGAGCGCAATAGAATAAGTCGAAATTTGAACTTAGCCGTGACGGACCCCAACACACAAAAGTGAAAACAAAGTCTAAAAAGTATTCGTTTTTACACTTCGTTTGGTAATGTGTATCTATTCAACAATATATTAGCCTGTATTTCGATATTTTTTCTTTTCTTAAATACTTTCTCTTCAACCAAGAGATAAAACCTCTAAGACTCAAGGCGGGCACTCTGCGTGAAGGAAACAGCAAACGTTTCCGTGGAGAAAAAAAAAATGAAGGGCAGATCGGAAGGAGACTACAACCACCTTTAAATTTCTTGTTTTTCATTTTTTTTTTTTACTTCTTTCTGTGCAATCTTATCGATTACACCCTAAACATTCCGACTGACAAAAAAAACATTTGGAAAAATTTCAACATTTCAACAATTTTAGAGAGTGCTCATTTTTCATACAACGTTATAGTAAATCGATCCTCCATTTTGGAACCACTCGCCGGTACGACATTACCACCACCTGTAAATTTGATGATTATCTTTTTTTTTTTACTTTTTCAGTGCAATCTTATCGATTAAACCCTAAACTTTCCGATTGATAAAAAAATTTGTAAAAATTTCAACGTTTAAACAATTTTAGGGTGGGACACAGTTTTTCATACAACCTCATAGTAAATCGATTCTGTGCAGTTAAATGTTTTGCTTGCGCATATTCAACTACTGAATACTTTGCGAAATTTTTGAATAAAGTCATTCTTGGAGTTTCCGAGGAAGCTGCCATCGTAAGAACTAAAGAAAATTTGAAAAAGACAATAACAAAAGCAACAACTTGTCCCCACCCCACCAAAAAAGCAAAAAAAAACAAAAAAAACAAAAGCAAAATGACCCAAACGCGAGTGGTTCTAAAATGGAGGATCGATTTACTATAACGTTGTATGAGAAAGTGAGCCCCACCTAAAATTGTTTAACTATTGAAATTTTATCATTTTTTTTTTATAATCGGAAACCTTATGTAACAACCGATAAGACTGTAAGGAAAAAAGTAAAAAAAGTGAAAAACAACAAATTTAAAGTTTTTTGTAGTTTCCTTCAGGTTCGCCCAATGAATTTACCAGGGTTCAGAGAGGAGGATGACAACGATTGACGTTGTATTTCAATGTTTGAAGACATGCGTTGTGTGAAGCTAGGTTGGAAATTATATCAGAAACCAGTGAAGGGCTTATATGCATATCACTTAACTTAAGCTCAATTCTAAGTAGAAAGTTAATCAATGATTATACTGATGAGTTAAGAGTAGATTTTGAGGAGGATATACGGGCACAGCATCCAACTTTATTAGTAGAGGATGATAACACTTCAAATTGTTTGAAGAGGGGAGAAATAGAGACCATGCATTTATTTAATGCTCAATTACAAAGCCTCCAGTAATCACGAGAGCCTAAATTTTTAGAGGCTATTCGGTGCCTGATTCTCTCAGCAAACAAATACTTAACTCCTTTTACTTTCACTACGTACAACCAGTGATGAGCTCTTATTGTGATCGAATCTGTCATGCTTAAATAGTCGAAAATAGTGATTCCTGTAGACTATAACGTCAAAACAAGATTTGAACTAGGGGGAAACCTAGAAGGAATAAAATCACGTATACCGGTTTTAACTCAAGAAGAAACCTCACTGTCAGTTCATAATATTTAAGCCAAAAGTCTTGTCAGTATGCAAATACATGCTATATATATATATATATATATATATATATTAGACACTAATTTCTTATTCTTTCACCGTTAATATATTATATCCATTTTTTATTTTTTATTTTAATTTTCTGCTATCAACTTTTTTTCTAATTTAAAATTATCCTTCTCATCTATCTTCTTTCCCTTTTCGTTTACGGTTTAAGATAATTATCCTTTCTCTTTCCCCCTATCACTCATCCCTCTAACCTAACACCCTTTTTTTACTTTCCAAATCTACGTGTCAGCAGTCTAACTGATTTGCATAATGTATCTTTAAGTTGACATCCGCTCTTACGCGTGCTCTTTGACTATATGCTGCGTATATATGAATGTATGAATGTGTGTGTGTATTCACCGAACTATATATATATATATATAGTGGAACCTCGGTTCTTGAAAAATCCGTTCCGGAGGCCCTTCGACATAGAGATCTTAAACGGTATCTAGTGTCTCCATAGAAATCAACATAAAATAGATTATTTATTCAAAATTTGCTGGGAAAGTTTAAATATAATATTAAGATCAAACTTCCTAAGAAGTGAAGTACCGAGAATGCTTGAGCTTGAGTTTTATTTAGAACTGTGACCAAAAGCTAATTAAAGTAAAAAAGAAGAGTGCATTAAAACTAGAAAAGTAAAACACAACGTAAATCACAAATGTGTAAAACAGGCGGTCGACTTAGAAATTTCGTTCGGGTAAACTCAGTTAAAAACAGATTTATTAGGCGTGTAAGTTTCGAAAACCAACGTTGCTCTCTCTCTCTCTCTCTCTCTCTCTCTTTATATATATATATATATATATATATATATATGCAGATGAAGAGAACTAACAGTTTTATTTCTCCGAGTCCTCTGACATTTACCTTTATAAAAAATTGCTCAATACAACAAATATTGTAGAGCATAATATAATTAAATTTGCTTCCTTATTTAATTTTTTTTATTTAAAATTATATACTACATTAATTTTAAAGAAAGTTTATTATACGTTCGATCCCGACCAGAAGCAAATAGATGTCTAGCCACACTAATGAGCTGTGATACAGTGAAACAGGTTTGTACGTGGATGACAGATATGTATATATACACACGAGTATATACATAAAACTGAAAAACGTGCTAGCTAATCGGTTTCGCATCTCGCTCAATAGAGCTAAATCGAGATAAATAAATAATTAAAGAACAGAAAAAGATGTAAGAGGGCGAGAGGAATATATATATATATATATATATATATATATATATATATATATATATTCACGCTCTCACACCCTGATTGAGCACTCTGGGAGAATGGTAGACCTTGAAAAACAGTAGCTACTCTGGCATGTACGCATCGCTCATTCAGTAATGGGTTAGAGCACTCTGGCTATTGGGCGGGTATAATGACAATATACACGCTAAAAAGTATGCCTTCTTCTACCGAACGCCCATAGCCCAGAGGGAGAATCGCCGACAGACGCGAATTCGGTCGGGTTTCAATCCTGAATTAAAAGCAATTGGAGTCTAACCGTACTGATAAGCTGTGATACAGCGAAACAGGTCTGTCTGCGGATGAGTATATATATATATATATATATATATATATATTAAGAGACTGCAATTTGACTGTAGACACATGCGTATATCTTTTTAATTTCAGTTGTCCTTGCTGGTTTTCTAATTTAATGATAGAATTTTGAAAAGCTGAATTTCAATGTATACAGATCATTTGACTTTAAAATACTGTCTGAACATGATCTTGTACAACTAAGTAAATATTTAGAAAATAAAAGCGTATTAACAATTAAATTCCAATGACTAGTGAAATTGCCTTTAGCTGAAATCGAACCACTTACAGCACAAATAGACATTAATGACATTTTAACCACCGAGAAAGGAAAACTAAGCTATATTTGATTGATTGTTTTCTGTAAGACGAGCTCTCCACAGGACACCTTGACAATGGAGCAACCAAAAAGAGAGAGAGGAAGATTCTCTGTAAACAACACCCAGCGCTTGTCACATGGGCCATCGTTCGGCTAGTCACTGTCCATCAAACCGTCTCTTCTCCTGAGAATGAACGCACAGGTAACTTGAAGGACAAAGAGGAAAAGTCCTTAACCGTGTGACTGCAGTACCAATCCCGAGCTAGACATTTTCCTGTATCCGTTATTAACGGATCTGTCTGTCTCGCTTGGTCAGCTCCCTTACCAGATCTTAATTCGTGAAGTCTCTATAGCAAAAAATAAAAGCAAGAAAATACAGTGTATTTTTGCCAAAAATCAGGATTTTCGTTGCCATTCTTAAGTGGTTTACAAAAAAACTAACCTTTTTTAATGAAACATAGAATAGCTTCTCCAGATGATCATAAACATATCTTATTTCTCTTTTTTCTTTCATAACGTAAGAGGTCATAGACTTTCACTTGCCTCTATTACTTTTTTCTGAACACTTTCCTCTTGGTATTTTTCCGAAACCCCGCTCTTCCATCCACTTGCACAAGCCCATCAAGTATATCCCACGCCGTTCTCCACCATCCCTCTTTTCTACTATCCATCCTATGAGTATTAGATTCTTCAAACCCCCTTCCTCATTACGTGTCCCCAAAAACATCAACTGCCTCTTCATGATGCTAAGTATAAGATTGCTTCTTGTTTGTATCCTCTCCAAAAGTTAGTCATTACATAATCGGTCCATGGTATCCTCAACATTCTTCTGTAGACTCAGAGTTCCGTTGCTTCGAGCCCCTCTTTCGTCTTTGAGGATATTTTCAAGCATTTACTGCCGTATAGGAGGACAAATATCACATAACAGTTCAATACTTTTTTTCTTTTATTCCAACGAAATCTTCCTGTCTATCAATATTCTGCTTAGTTTTTAAAATGCGGCTTTGGTCATGCCAATGCGACTTCAGATCTCAGTTTAGTACTTCCCACCCTCTGTCAGAACAATTCCTAGGGAATTTAAATTTTTATTTACTTGTTTGATTTTAGTATCCCCGGCCTGTAGTTATTATTTTGAGGCCCTCTTTTTGCTTATGCCGTGCATTCAGTTTCTTGAAGTTTATGTTTGGCCCTTTCTTCTCGCTTTCTCTTGTTACCTTCTGTAGGAAATCCTGTAGTTTCCTTTCCGTATCTGCTACCAGCACTGTGTCATCTGCATTTGTTTAGATTGTGGCTACCAAAAGACGAATCCTGGCACTATTTCTACTCCCGCTCAGAATTGCTTTGCTGTACGGGTTAATTTGTTCCATCCTTGTCTTACGCTTATTTCCTTTTTTTTTTCGCACCTGCTTAGCTCATTTCCTGCCCTTATGCAGTCGGTTAGTGCCAGTATAGATTCTTGACTATTCGAATGTTTTTCCTGAATATTTCGAGGTTGACTAGCATCTGCATCAAGTTTTTTCTGGTGTACTTTGGCAAATGCCTTTGCGTAGTCTCTGAAACGCGAATACACGTCCTTGTGCATTTGGATTGCTCTTTCTGCGACCATTCTGAGCATAATTAGCCAGCTTAAATTTGATATGTCACAATATTACAAGGATTGGGTCAGAAAGTGACAATCGCATCAATTACGATGATAGCAGTCTGTTAGATTTGCTTCTGAACAATTCTTTCAGGCGTTCACTTGTTCTTTGATCAGTTAATTGCCATACGTGATACACGCTTTGGGCGATCATGTCTCGAAAGAGACATGACTGAATGGGCAAAAGATTATCAAGCAGTAGGTTGTCATTGCTTTCTGTGGTAGACTGGTTGCCAACCAAGGCTATAAAACCGAATGTGTTTTATTATTTAACCCATAACTGGAGAGAAGAGACGGATTAATACATTTTCCAATAGTATTTGTGCGTAAGTGAATGCAAGGAGTTCAACTGGAAATTGAACTCGGCTCCCTGATTTCTCGTTCCGAACCGATATTCACTGCACCACATCGCACATGTTCTTTGATATTTCTTCTATTTGGTCCACTCAATTCGATTCCCTTCATTTATCGCAAGTAAAATAAGAATTCCTTTATAATTGTGGTACACATTAACTCTGTAAAATAAGAGCAAAAACAAATTCGGATATTTAAACATTTTATTTACTACTGAATAACAACAGATGTGAAACATGACCAGTGATTACCGGTAAATTTATAGTTTGCTGCAGGACATGTGCGTTGTGGTGCAGTGGATATCGGCTCGGAACGATAAGTCGGGGTAGCCGTGTTCGAATTCCAGTTGAATTTCTTACGCGCAAATATCTTTGGGAAAGGTATGAATACGTCTCTTCCCTCCAGTTATGGGTTAAATAACAGGGTGGATTGGGTTCTATAGCCTTGGTTGGCAACCAGTCTACCTCAGAAAGTAACTTACTGCGGGATATTTTTCTGTCCGGTCAGTCATGTCTTCTTCTAGACATGATCGCCCAAGCGTATATCACGTATGTCACCTGACTGACGTGACATGTAAGATTGCATGACCGCCATCTCAAAAAATCTCTTTTCTTCTGTGTTATCCTAGCGAGTCCGGATGAAGGGGCATGACTTAGTTCCCATTTAGAAATCGAATTATTATGAAGTCAGTCCTAAAAGATGTAAGTTATCAAATTTTCAATTGGGATAATTCTTCTGGACAAGTTTCTTTGTGGACAGGAATAAATAAATTAGATAAGTAAGAGCCTTGTTTGGAATTTTAACACGCAATTCATAGTTAGCCCGATCTTTTCTGCATATTATTATTTCTTTTATGTTTCGAATCCCTTCCGAATGTAGGCGATCATGGGTTTACACATCTTTCCGTCCCTTGTAATTCTTAATATATTTTGTATTGTTTCTTCTCCCAAACTCTTCTCTGACATCCATTTGCTCAAGCCCATCAAGTATGTCTGCTTTCCCTTTTTCTTTTTCACTCTATCGGCCCTGTGATTATCAGATTCTCCAAGCCCTCCCTCCTCATTACGTGTCCCTGTAATCTTAACCGTTTCTTCCTTGTGTTATGTATGTTTCTTCTTTGATTCCACTCTCTTCAATACCTAGTCATTACTCAAACATTCGGTACGTGGGATCCTCAGTATCCTTCTGTAAAACCACATTTAGGTTCCTTAAAAATCGCTTTACATGAAGACTAAAAAAGACTGAAAAAGGTACTTTTTAAAAGATAAAAGAAAATGGAAGACAAACTATGAAGTTGTCCGCAAGACACCAGAAGTGATGTGAAGAAAACATTGTTTTACAATAAAGTTATACGCATATCATTGAGTTTAATAAACCAGGGAAATCTCATTTAGTTTTTATAATGTTGCTATAAGTTTTTATAGGGGTGGTGTAAGAGAGTACAGAAACAGTCCGTAATAATTATTGCCCCAAACTCTTTCAGACAATTCAGTAGAAATTTTCAATATGGCCGTTGGTAATATGTCTACTGCGTTTTGGCTCGGAGTTGTATTGTGTCAAAGTAGTAGTAACTCTATAATCTGTGCTAAGAGAAATTTAGTTTATTTTTGTTTGTTTTACGGTATACCAAAACCTATGTGGGTTATTTAATACTGACAAGATTTTAGTATAGGTTCGTATGAAGAGGATATGTATTCTTTTTAAGGAATCAATTTGTAGTTCAGGTTTCATTAACGCATATTTGTAAAGAGGGTTTTGTCTAGAGTCAAATGTATAGCTGGTAATTATTTTTTTTTAGGTGTATTTTGTATAATATCTTTTTAATGCATTGCTGTTATATTTTTAATGTATTGCTGATAATATTTTTAAATGTATAGCAGGCAATTTTTTTTTTAAATGTATTGCTGGTATTTTTTAAATACTTTTAGAGTGTTTTGACAACAGTTTTGAGGTGAACTATTTGTCCATAGCTTGGACTAACAGATGCTACCACCAGGGGTCAGTGTAGACCTGGGAGCAACAGTAATTAAAAAGTGGTTCCACACTTACAAAGGCCTTGCTGCTGGATATAGTTTATCGTCATACCCATGAGGAAAATTTTGTTTGCGAGTCCATGTTGCAGTGTCTTTTAAAAGACAGTCAAAATGGAAAATTTAAGAACGTTAAAAAAAATAAAAATCTTTTGAGTGCATCCTTGTCTGACAAATTCAATGAAATGTGTATAAAAGAAAATTTGTTACCCAAATATAAATATTCAATAAATTTAATGTAAAATAAAAAAAAGTCTCGTATTTTTACTGAATACAAAGAACGACATTATAAGTCTTAGAAAATAGAAATAAAACGTAAACTTTTATACAAATAAGGTCAACGAAAACCGTTTCAAAGATGAAATTCAATTTTTAAAAGACAAAGAATAAAAAAAAATGATAAACAAATAAAGACGCGCTAAATTTACTTGGTCGAACGAAATAAATAAGGAATGAAGTCAAGTATAAAATAAAAAGAACAAAAATGCTTAAAGAAACCGCTGTCAAATCAAATTTGGAATAAACAAATTTAAATGCGTCTCTATTAAGGACGATTATTTACCCCACTTGAAATTAAATTATAATAAATAGCTGAGAAACGAAAAGCAAAAGCGACGAACACGTTATTTGATTTGAAAAAACAACAAAAAAGAAAAATCGACGAAGACAATATGGAAACAAAATAAAAAGTACAAAAAGAACTTAAAGTTGAGATTTCACAAAAGACGTTTAAGAAATGAAAAAGAAAAATGATACAAGTTCAGTTTTTACAAAAAAAATAAGACAATTACAAAATATATATATTAAATAACACTTGACTCATAACGTAGATATTAGCGCTAGAAAGCGTGATTTGAGATGAAATAGTTCGAGAAATCGGCCATTTGTCGAAGACAAAAGATATCTTTATGCATTTTCGTAGGGTGGGGGGGGTAATAATTTCATTCAAGATAAAGCTTTAACTCAAATGAAGTTATTCTTTTTTTTCGGTTGTCGGTTTTTGTTTCAGTCTTTTCACGTATGTAGAAGATAAGTGGTGGAAACGGCAGCAGATGTTTTGCTATTTGAGAATAGGCGATACTACCGAATACTTTTAGACATTTTATGAAAAAAAAAACACTCCTAGGATATAATTCTATGATTTCGGTGTCCGTTGTATTTATTTCGAGTTGTATATCTTTGAATTGAATTATTTCATGCAAAACCTTCATTAATAAAAAAAACAACCTCCTTCTTGAACTCGGTTGTTTCGTAAGTTTTTATTCTCAAATCACTGAGGTTCATTTAAATACGAGAAGAGAAAAATGTTTTTATGCGTCTATTTTAATCTGGGTAAATGTGAAAACGGTAAACGCAAGAACCACTTTAAATTCCGGTCGATGTCGATGCGTTCCTTTGATGAGACTTTCTTTCTATCTATCTATCTATCTATCTATCTATCTATCTATCTATCTATATATATATATATATATATATCTATTAAATCTCAGTATATTCATTTCTATCTCTCTATCTATTAAATCTCAGTATATTCATATCTATCTATCTATCTATCTATCTATCTATCTATCTATCTATCTATCTATCTGTCTATCTATTAAATCTCAGTATATTCATATCTATTTATCTATCTATCTATTAAATCTCAGTATATTCATATATATATGTATCTGTCTATCTATTAAATCTCAGTATATTCATATCGATCTATTTATCCATCTATCAAATCTCAGTATATTCATATTTATCTATTTATCTATCTATTAAATCTCAGTATATTCATATCTATCTATCTATCTATCTATCTATCTATCTATCTATCTATCTATTAAATCTCAGTATATTCATATATATATGTATCTGTCTATCTATTAAATCTCACTATATTCATATCGATCTATCTATCCATCTATTAAATCTCAGTATATTCATCTATCTATCTATCTATCTATCTATCTATCTATCTATCTATCTATCTATCTATCTATCTATCTATCTATTAAATCTCAGTATATTCATATCTATCTATCTATCTATCTATCTATCTATCTATCTATCTATCTATCTATTAAATCTCAGTATATTCATATCTATCTATCTATCTATCTATCTATCTATCTATCTATCTATCTATCTATCTATATCTCAGTATATTCATATCTATCTATCTATCTATCTATCTATCTATCTATCAAATCTCAGGATATTCATATCTATCTATCTATCTATCTATCTATCTATCTATCTATCTATCTATCTATCTATCTATTCATCAAATCTCAGGATATTCATATCTATCTATCTATCTATCTATCTATCTATCTATCTATTAAATCTCAGTATATTCATATCTATCTATCTATCTATCTATCTATCTATCTATCTATCTATCTATATTCTCAGTATATTCATATCTATCTATCTATCTATCTATCTATCAAATCTCAGGATATTCATATCTATCTATCTATCTATCTATCTATCTATCTATCTATTAAATCTCAGTATATTCATATCTATCTATCTATCTATCTATCTATCTATCTATCTATTTATCTATCTATCTATTAAATCTCAGTATATTCATATCTATCTATCTATCTATCTATCTATCTATCTATCTATTAAATCTCAGTATATTCATATATATATGTATCTGTCTATCTATTAAATCTCAGTATATTCATATCGATCTATCTATCCATCTATCAAATCACAGTATATTCATATTTATCTATTTATCTATCTATTAAATCTCAGTATATTCATATCTATCTATCTATCTATCTATCTATCTATCTATCTATCTATCTATCTATCTATCTATCTATTAAATCTCAGTATATTCATATATCTGTCTATCTATTAAATCTCACTATATTCATATCGATCTATCTATCCATCTATTAAATCTCAGTATATTCATATCTATCTATCTATCTATCTATCTATCTATCTATCTATCTATCTATCTATCTATCTATTAAATCTCAGTATATTCATATCTATCTATCTATCTATCTATCTATCTATCTATCTATCTATCTATCTATCTATTAAATCTCAGTATATTCATATCTATCTATCTATCTATCTATCTATCTGTCTATCTATCTATCTATCTATTTAACATATTTATTTACTTTACCCATTTACTGCTGTGTTTCACGCTGTGCGATTTTTCAAAATAACTGCCTGCTTATTAATGACGCCCCCAAAATCTATTATTTTTTTCATGTTTTTATTTAGAATGAATTCCTGGTTGTGCAGTCTGAAACAATTAAATTCCTTTTATTTATTAGAGTATTATGTTCTTAAATACTATACTGTGTAGCTTAATTTTCGTGCATGAATTGAAATTTCTTCCACTGTTTTTCGGTATATTCTTCATTATATACAATTCTTCTAGTGGGACTTTCTGTTTCATATTTGTTCCCATATATATTGTGACAGAATAGTGTTATTCTTATATCTTTTGGATTTGAATAATAGCAAATAATTCACATACCTTCCCTTAAATTCTTTCCCATTTTCTCCGATGTAAATCTTCTCTTTCGCATATTTCTCCTTTGTTTCAGTTTCACCTTATATAGTAAGGTACAACACATTGAAATACTAGTTTTCGTACGATCATCAGAGTACCGATTTGGCCAGTGCCCTTTTCGGTGAACGTCTGGGAATACCATGTGCAGTAAGCTTAGATGCGCGTGGGTTTAATGGATAATAGAACGGAGTAATTAATGGGTGAGCCGAATTTCAATTCATTTTTGGGTTCGTTATCTATCTATCTATCTATCTATCTATCTATCTATCTATCTATCTATCTATCTATATCTATTAAATCTTCAGTATATTCATATCTATCTATCTATCTATCTATTAAATCTCAGTATATTCATATCTATCTATCTATCTATCTATCTATCTATCTATCTATCTATAAATCTCAGTATATTCATATCTATCTATCTATCTATCTATCTATCTATCTATCTATCTATCTATTAAATTCTCAGTATATTCATATCTATCTAACTGTCTATCTATTAAATCTCAGTATATTCATATCTATTTATCTATCTGTCTATCTATTAAATCTCAGTATATTCATTATCTATCTATCTATCTATCTATCTATCTATCTATTAAATCTCAGTATATTCATATCTATCTATCTATCTATCTATCTATCTATCTATCTATCTATTAAATCTCAGTATATTCATATCTATCTGTCTATCCATTAAATCTCTGTATATTCATATCTATCTATCTATCTATCTATCTATCTATCTATCTATTTATCTATTAAATGTCAGTATATTCATGTCTATCTATCTATCTATCTATCTATCTATCTATTAAATCTCAGTATATTCATATCTATCTATCTATCTATCTATCTATCTATCTATCTATTAAATCTCAGTATATTCATATCTATCTATCTATCTATCTATCTATCTATCTATCTATCTATCTATCTATCTATCTATCTATTAAATCTCTGTATATTCATATCTATCTATCTATCTATCTATCTATCTATCTATCTATCTATCTATCTATTAAATCTCAGTATATTCATATCTATCTATCTATCTATCTATCTATCTATCTATCTATCTATCTATTAAATCTCAGTATATTCATATCTATCTATCTATCTATCTATCTATTAATCTCCGTATATTCATATCTATCTATCTATCTATCTATCTATCTATCTATCTATCTATCTATCTATCCATTCAATCTCAGTATATTCATATCTATCTATCTATCTATCTATCTATCTATCTATCTATCTATCTATCTATCTATTAAATCTCAGTATGTATATCTATCTATCTATCTATCTATCTATCTATTAAATCTCAGTATATTCTATCTATCTATCTATCTATCTATCTATCTATCTATCTATCTATCTATCTATCTATCTATCTATTAAATCTCAGTATATTCATATCTATCTGTCTATCTATTAAATCTCAGTATATTCATATCTATCTATCTATCTATCTATCTATCTATTAAATCTCAGTATATTCATATCTATCTATCTATCTATCTATCTATCTATCTATCTATCTATCTATTAATGTCAGTATATTCATATCTATCTATCTATCTATCTATCTATTAATCTCAGTATATTCATATCTATCTATCTATCTATTAAATCTCAGTATATTCATCTATCTATCTATCTATCTATCTATCTATCTATCTATCTATCTATTAATCTCAGTATATTCATATCTATCTATCTATCTATCTATCTATCTATCTATCTATCTATTAAATCTCAGTATATTCATATCTATCTATCTATCTATCTATCTATCTATCTATCTATCTATCTATCAAATCTCAGGATATTCATATCTATCTATCTATCTATCTATCTATCTATCTATCTATCTATCTATCTATCTATCTATCAAATCTCAGGATATTCATATCTATCTATCTATCTATCTATCTATCTATCTATCTATCTATCTATCTATCTATTAATCTCAGTATATTCTATCTATCTATCTATCTATCTATCTATTAATCTCAGTATATTCATATCTATCTATCTATCTATCTATCTATCAAATCTCAGGATATTCATTTCTATCTATCTATCTATCTATCTATCTATCTATCTATCTATCTATCTATCTATCTATTAAATCTCAGTATATTCATATCTATCTATATATCTATCTATCTATCTATCTATTTATCTATCTATCTATTAAATCTCAGTATATTCATATCTATCTATCTATCTATCTATCTATTAAATCTCAGTATATTCATATATATATGTATCTGTCTATCTATTAAATCTCAGTATATTCATATCGATCTATCTATCCATCTATCAAATCACAGTATATTCATATTTATCTATTTATCTATCTATTAAATCTCAGTATATTCATATCTATCTATCTATCTATCTATCTATCTATCTATCTATCTATCTATCTATCTATCTATCATCTATTAAATCTCAGTATATTCATATATCTGTCTATCTATTAAATCTCACTATATTCATATCGATCTATCTATCCATCTATTAAATCTCAGTATATTCATATCTATCTATCTATCTATCTATCTATCTATCTATCTATCTATCTATCTATCTATCTATCTATTAAATCTCAGTATATTCATATCTATCTATCTATCTATCTATCTATCTATCTATCTATCTATCTATCTATCTATCTATTAAATCTCAGTATATTCATATCTATCTATCTATCTATCTATCTGTCTATCTATCTATCTATCTATTTAACATATTTATTTACTTTACCCATTTACTGCTGTGTTTCACGCTGTGCGATTTTTCAAAATAACTGCCTGCTTATTAATGACGCCCCCAAAATCTATTATTTTTTTCATGTTTTTATTTAGAATGAATTCCTGGTTGTGCAGTCTGAAACAATTAAATTCCTTTTATTTATTAGAGTATTATGTTCTTAAATACTATACTGTGTAGCTTAATTTTCGTGCATGAATTGAAATTTCTTCCACTGTTTTTCGGTATATTCTTCATTATATACAATTCTTCTAGTGGGACTTTCTGTTTCATATTTGTTCCCATATATATTGTGACAGAATAGTGTTATTCTTATATCTTTTGGATTTGAATAATAGCAAATAATTCACATACCTTCCCTTAAATTCTTTCCCATTTTCTCCGATGTAAATCTTCTCTTTCGCATATTTCTCCTTTGTTTCAGTTTCACCTTATATAGTAAGGTACAACACATTGAAATACTAGTTTTCGTACGATCATCGGAGTACCGATTTGGCCAGTGCCCTTTTCGGTGAACGTCTGGGAATACCATGTGCAGTAAGCTTAGATGCGCGTGGGTTTAATGGATAATAGAACGGAGTAATTAATGGGTGAGCCGAATTTCAATTCATTTTTGGGTTCGTTATCTATCTATCTATCTATCTATCTATCTATCTATCTATCTATCTATCTATCTATCTATCTATCTCATCTATTCTATTAAATCTCAGTATATTCATATCTATCTATCTATCTATCTATCTATCTATCTATCTATTAAATCTCAGTATATTCATATCTATCTATCTATCTATCTATCTATCTATCTATCTATCTATCTATTAAATCTCAGTATATTCATATCTATCTATCTATCTATCTATCTATCTATCTATCTATCTATTAAATCTCAGTATATTCATATCTATCTAACTGTCTATCTATTAAATCTCAGTATATTCATATCTATTTATCTATCTGTCTATCTATTAAATCTCAGTATATTCATTATCTATCTATCTATCTATCTATCTATCTATCTATCTATCTATCTATTAAATCTCAGTATATTCATATCTATCTATCTATCTATCTATCTATTAAATCTCAGTATATTCATATCTATCTGTCTATCTATTAAATCTCTGTATATTCATATCTATCTATCTATCTATCTATCTATCTATCTATCTATCTATCTATCTATCTATTAAATGTCAGTATATTCATATCTATCTATCTATCTATCTATCTATCTATCTATTAAATCTCAGTATATTCATATCTATCTATCTATCTATCTATCTATCTATCTATCTATCTATCTACCTATTAAATCTCAGTATATTCATATCTATCTATATATCTATCTATCTATCTATCTATCTATCTATCTATCTATTAAATCTCTGTATATTCATATCTATCTATCTATCTATCTATCTATCTATCTATCTATCTGTCTATCTATTAAATCTCAGTATATTCATTATCTATCTATCTATCTATCTATCTATCTATTAAATCTCAGTATATTCATATCTATCTATCTATCTATCTATCTATCTATTAAATCTCAGTATATTCATATCTATCTATCTATCTATCTATCTATCTATCTATCTATTAAATCTCAGTATATTCATATCTATCTATCTATCTATCTATCTATCTATCTATTAAATCTCAGTATATTCATATCTATCTATCTATCTATCTATCTATCTATCTATCTATCTATCTATCTATCTATTAAATCTCAGTATATTAATATCTATCTATCTATCTATTAAATCTCAGTATATTCATATCTATCTATCTATCTATCTATCTATCTATCTATCTATCTATCTATTAAATCTCAGTATATTCATATCTATCTATCTATCTATCTATCTATCTATCTATCTATCTATCTATTAAATCTCAGTATATTCATATCTATCTATCTATCTATCTATCTATCTATCTATCTATCTATCTATCTATCTATTAAATCCTCAGTATATTCATATCTATCTGTCTATCTATTAAATCTCAGTATATTCATATCTATCTATCTATCTATCTATCTATCTATCTATCTATCTATCTATCTATTAAATCTCAGTATATTCATATCTATCTATCTATCTATCTATCTATCTATCTATCTATCTATCTATTAATCTCAGTATATTCATATCTATCTATCTATCTATCTATCTATCTATCTATTAAATCTCAGTATATTTATATCTATCTATCTATCTATTAAATCTCAGTATATTCATATCTATCTATCTATCTATCTATCTATCTATCTATCTATCTATCTATTAAATCTCAGTATATTCATATCTATCTATCTATCTATCTTTCTATCTATCTATCTATCTATTAAATCTCAGTATATTCATATCTATTTATCTATCATTCTACCTATTAAATCTTAGTATATTCATATCTATCTATTTATCTCTCTGTCTATTACATCTCAGTATATTCATATCTATTTATCTATCATTCTACCTATTAAATCTCAGTATATTCATATCTATCTATCTATCTATCTATCTATCTATCTATCTATCTATCTATCTATCTATTAAATCTCAGTATATTCATATCTATCTATCTATCTATCTATCTATCTATCTATTAAATCTCAGTATATTCATATCTATCTATCTATCTATCTATCTATCTATCTATCTATCTATCTATCTATTAAATCTCAGAATATTCATATCTATCTATCTATCTATCTATCTATCTATCTATCTATCTATCTATCTATCTATCTATTAAATCTCACTATATTCTTATCTATCTATCTATCTATCTATCTATCTATCTATCTATAAATCTCATTAAACTGTATATTCATATCTATCTATCTATCTGTCTATCTATTAAATCTCAGTATATTCATATCTATCTATCTATCTATCTGACTATCTATCAAATCTCAGTATATTCATATCTATCTATATATCTAGTAATTAATGGGTGAGCCGAATTTCAATTCCTTTTTGGGTTCGTTATATTCACCTATGCGCAAATACTTTATTGTGCAGTGGATATCAACTCGAAACGACAAATTGTAGAGCCGAGTTCGAATTCCAGTTGAATCCTTACATTCACTTACGCACAAATACCCTTGGGAAAGGTATTAATCCGTCTCTTCCCTCAAGTTATGGGTCAAATAATAAAACAGATTGGGTTCTATAGCTTTGGCTGGCAACCAGTCTACTGCAGAAAGCAATGGCAACCTACTGCGGAACAATCTTGTGCCCATTCAGTCATGTCTCTTTTGAGACATGTTCGCCTAAAGCGTGTATCACGTATGGCACTTAACACTACTGACTCTTAGAAAATGTATGAAGCCACCTCTGCTACACCAGCTAATTGTTAATTAGTGGCACTTGCATTATTAAACCATTGTTATCTAAACTCATACAATCTAAACTATTTGTTGGTTTTAGATACCATGCAATGGGTTTATAAGCGGTAGAAAACGAATCACTTAATTATATATTTCCTTCATATAATGCATTTTAATTGTAGTGAAAATTTGGTTTCATTTCTACAGTTACACATTTATTACTGTTTTTATACTAGTGATGTTTAGTAGTTTGTTGTTATATCTTAAAGATAAACGTTAAAGAGCAACGTTAATGATATTGCTGTACTTAATAATTATTACAGCAGTAATACGTTGATAGCAATATCATGTTGACTGCCAGAGAACAATTATCTAAATCTAACTTCAAAGGCCGACTTTTTAATATGCAACTTTTTCTTCTATGTGCCATGTTCTTCAGGATGTGTCGATCATGGCTCTCCATAACTTCCAGTCGTTTGTGTTTTTGCTATATCTTCTAATCCCTGCCAACCATTTGCACAAGCATGTTAGTTTTTGTCTGTATTTATGAGATTAGGTAGTATTTACAGTATTTACATTATTCGGACTATTATTCTCATCTTTCTTTGGCATTGAGAACACATGGGCCAGCTGATATAGACCTTGGTTAAATTCTGTGACTTGACCCAAAAAGTTGTGAGATCAATACCATGCTACAGCAGTGGTGAACAAGTATTTTACAGGGTTAGTGAGAGATAATTCATGACTACCAAAAGAGGCACTACTACGCAAGGAATGGAGTTCATATACCCCAGTGATTGCAATAAAGGGCTCGGTTAAAAATTCCTAGCATCTCAAGAAGGCCGGTGCGTACAACGGCTGAAATGTACAAATGGCAACAAGGATGAGAACAATAGCCCGAATAATGTAAATTCTGTAAGCACTTTAGTTTACGTGCTACTTTCCTCGATAGCGCTTGCTTTCAGTACGCCCTGTAGTTATCAAATTTTCCAAGCCCTCTTACTGCATTATGCAACTTTAATATAAGTATGGATGTCCTTAGGGGCTAAAACCGTTTTCTATAGGTATTGATGACACGACGATACCAACGTTTTTTTTTATTTTCAAGAAAAGACGCTGCTAGTTACTTTTGAATTTTCTACAATCCTAATCGTGACAGACAAATAGCCCAAAACGATTACATTTTAATGGTAATAAAACACATTAAATAATAATAATAATAATAATAATAATAATAATAGTGATAGTAGGTGCACTTGGAATGATAAAAAATGGAACAAAACAACACATTGAAAGAATCCCTGGAAACCCCAGCTTAAGAGATATACAAAAAATTGTCTTATTAAGTACAGCCCACACACTAAGGAAAACTTTATCTATGTAATGCTGGAGATGATAGGGAAGATAGAAAAACATGAAATGGAGCCATAACAACACGCCACTACCTGCCTTAGGTCTCCCCGCAGACTTGGTTGGTAGTGAGACCAAAGCAGAAATCGAAATATGATGAAAAATGACACAATAATAATAATAATGGTAATAAAACCACAACAACAAATTACCGGAAAAGAGTGTCCGATAACAGTTTTTTGTAGTTTCCCTTAGAAAGGCCACAGTCGTGTCTGAAAATACCGAACTTTAAAATTTTTCTCGTCATGCTTCCATTTGCCCAAAAGAACTACTAATATAAAAATAAATATTAATAATCACACTATCAATAATATTGATTCTTTATGTCTCTCTCTTTCTCTCGCTCTCTCACTCTCTCTGTCTCTGTCTCTATCTCTCTCTGTGTTTAAGAGAAAGAGAGTGAGAGTAAGTATCTGTTTAATACTCTGACACCCAGGGGTCAAATCCTGGTCGTTATGACAACATATATATTAACCCTTTTTTTCCCCCGGGGTGTTTATACTGGTGACGAGACTGTATATCTAGCACTTCCACTCCAATGGTTTATTCTGGTCAACGTGCACCAGACTTAACTCTAAAAACCCTTGCCCCTCAACCTCCGGCGTCTTCCGGTTGAGGTGTCTATTCGGTCTTAACCGAACTCAAGTGGCTAGCCGTACGTCTTTGAGAATCTGCATGTCAGTCAACCAGCTCACTGGTTGAAATCTGCTTTCTGCCCACGTTTTGATTATTAGATCCAGAAAGCAGAAGTGTTGTTCGTTCACGATCGACTGAAGATGTAGACACGGCTGGGGGAACCGGTGTTAAACATTTAGAAAATAGCAAAAAGAAATAGATGAAAAAAAATAATGTCCCTAGAAAGCCCAACAAACAACTGTTCGATGTTTGCACTGTTAATGTCTTTTATAAACAAGAAAGAAAAGAAAAAGAAAAGGTTACAGAAAGTAAAAGTCATTTTAGCATAACAACTCACACACTGGATGAGAGAGAGAGAGAGAGAGAGAGAGAGAGAGAGAGAGAGAGAGAAAAAATATGGTTCACTTGTTGTTAAATCGTTTCAGAAGATAGACATAAATCTTTTCAACAATTTTCTCCAGACTCTTTGACGGGGTCAATTCTTCCTAAATAAAACGCTGTGATAACGGTGTCTGCTCACAGGTGCAGGTACAAACGATGGATGATGCAATTCTGATGTTGTCCGGCTAGTAATGACATTAAGATTTATATACTCAGCGGTTTTTCAGTGCGACCGCTATAACGGAGTTACTTCTCATAGTCCTTCGGCGACTATTAAATTTCAACAGTCCGCAACAAATTTGGGACTGGGCTTAAACTTTTCAAATCATAAATCTTCTTGTCGAGAACCCTCAAGCCAACTTCTTCACAAAACATCAGTTTCACATCATCATTTCATAATCATCTTTTTCCTCTTCCCGTCGTCACCGCCTGCAACAACAATTAAAATCTGCAACAAATCCCTCGTCTGAACAATAGGACCAAATGCAAATTACAAAGGCGTCTTCGGTTATGGTGGCTGACTGGTCCGAATTGTTATCAACCTTACTCCAGCGGGTGGGGAGGTTGCCCGTACGCTCATACGATTCTGGTCTCTCTTGTCAGCACCCCACCTCATCGGGCAGACCCGATGACACACAACCGTACTCTCCCACAGTCGTCGTCCGACTCCCCAATTTCAGCATTACGTCGGCCCTATATAGGAAACGGAGGGTCACAAGCCAGGCTATTCACGTGCTTAACACAAGTGATCACAAGTGTTTGTTGCTACAGCCAAAAATCATGCGACTTCCAATGTCCTTTTGCTTACTTAGCGCTATTCCGATTTCACTTGCAAAAATTTATTTTTGTTCATTTCCAGCGTTCTCCGATAACCCAAATTAAACGGCACTTAACTCAGATTTCACCATTAGTAAACAAGATACATCCGGATGTCCAGTCTACTCCCAAATCCTTTTTATCAAAATTGATTATTTCGTTTACCTCTATGGTTGTCTGATGACCCAAATATAAAGGCCTCACTTTTGTTTAGATCAAATTTCGCTACCGGTAAACAATTACGCTGATTTGTTTCAATGTTCAATTTAATATTGTCACACTGGAATTAAAAATTTTGTTTAGAAAAATTCTTAGTAGAAATTAAAAAGAAAGAAACGAATAACATGACGTTTCGGCTGTTTCGGCTTTATTCAGGTGTTAGGAAGTTCGAACCTTTTCCATGTGTATATGTGTTTGATTTTCTCTCTCTCTGTCGCATCTATAGTTGCGCGTGCGTGTCTGTATATGTTAATTTTCTGACAAGGTACCTCTAGATATTAAATTGTTTATGTTTTTATTTTTTCTTTGAAATTATTTGTAATTTCCACATATAACGCGTTCTTGTTTTACGAATAATCTATTTACAATAAATAGATTTAGCTCTTTCGTTTCGATCGTATAAACTGTGTGCTTGTAAAATCCTGTAACATTTGTACTTTTCTCATCTATAAAAACACCAGCTTTTATTTACATTAACTCTGCTCATTGTTAAATTCAAGTTGTTTGGAAAATGGTCCAACGAGTATTGAATTCACTTCTTCTTCTTCTTCTATGCACCTTGTCCTTTCAAGACGTAGGCGATCATGGCTTTCCACGTCATCCTATTTCTGGTGGCTCCTAGCACGCTTTCTCTTGTTATCCCCACCCAAGCCCCGCTCTATCATCCACTTACCCAGGCCTATCAAGTATGTTACCCACTATTTTCCTTGTCTTTCTTTCCCTCTATCTGACCTGTGAGTATCAGATTCTCCAAGCCATCCTTCCTCATTAAACGTCCCAGGAAGTTCAATTGTCTCTTCCTGGTGCTCAGTATTAATTTCCTTTTCCTTTCCATCCTTTCCAAAACCTCATCATTGCTCACATACTCGATCTCTGATATCCACATCATTCTTCGGTAGAACCACATTTCAGTTGCTTAAAGTTTTTACATCTTTGATGCGGTTGAACACACTGCTAGCTATTACACCAAGCTGTTTTCAGTATGCGTACTCAAGTCTGTCAGTTAAGTACCATGACTGATTGGGGAAAAGATTTTCACGCAGAAAGTTGCCATTTCTTTCTGGGTTAGACCGGTTACCAATCAAGGCCATAGATCCCAATCTGTCCTATTTAACCCTTAGCTAGAGGGTGAAGAGATATATTAACACTTTTGACAAAAGTATTTGCGCGTAATTGATTGCAGCGAATTCAACTCAAATTGGAACTCGGATCTCCGAGCGTATATCCTTTTTACCACAACGCACATTGTGGTTGGAATGCCAACTGCGATGCCCGTTTCACCACTCGAAACCGCTTATTCGCTACGCCACTTTGTTAAGTTTATTTTAATACTCCGCAATAGATTCTTTACTACATGAAAATTTCGAATGACTGATAATTTAGATTTTGTTTTCAGAGAGGTTACATTTGATTCTTTGCCTTGTCTCATGACATTGATCGAGTTCGTCATATTTACTGTATGTTTTTATTAAAGTGTTTTTGTCCTTTTCGACTGTCCCTTGATATCTGGATATCTGTTAAAATTTTTATATAGTTCGTCATAAGATATTTGCAGTATACTGCTGATAAAATTCTTTATCCACTTTCAGTTATATGCTATTTTAAAATCAACTAAGATTATACAGTTTATCGTCGTCCTGCGGCCTTGGCCGAGATAAAACTCACTACACTCCTCCCTGTGCATTTGGAACCCTGGCACAGTTTATAGCGAAATTCATAATCTTATCAAATAGCTGAATACTTGATGCTTCGCCAGGGCTACCAAGCGTGTTTTTTATTGTGACTCCAACATTGGATGGGTTGCCTCCGTTATTTAACCTATAACTGGAGAGAAGTAACAGATTCATACCTTTCCCAAGAGTACCAGTGCTTAAGTGAATGCAGGGTACTCAACTGGAATACTAACTCGGCTCACCGATTCCTCTTTCCAAGCCAATATCCACTGCACCACAACGCACATCCGTCAATGAACGATTACAGCACTTGGTATTCTCAAGCGGTCACCCATCTAAGTACTGACCAGGCTCAACGTTGCATAACATTGGTGATCGAGCGGGAACCGGTGTATTCAACGTGATATGGCCGTAAGCCTTATTAATTTTGGACTGTACTTCTAAGAGCGCCTACCGTAAATTTTAAACCTAATAACTAAAAAACAAAAGATTTATGGACATATGTTTATATAAATTTTTTCTTTGTTTTGTGCTTGGGACCCGTACCCAAGGTTGTGAAAGTATTTCGGATACACACTTATATATATATATATATATATATATATATATATAAATTTCATAAAAAATAATCGTTCAGTTTGAAAGATACTTACTTCAAATATGTTAATGATCATTGTCTAACTAAACATCGAATTGAATTGAAAAGCATTGTTTTTATGCATTTTTATTGCCAATTCTCGAATATTCCATAATATATTCCATCTATATTCTTATTTTTAGATGAAAAATGAAAACTTATAAACGTTTTCGTTTTACCTCTGAAACGATCCTTTCCGCTATTTACATTGTTCGGACTATTGTCCTCATCTTTACCGTTATGTTTACGACCTTTCGGCTGTTGTTCGCTCTGGCAATCATCAAGTACTAGGAATTTCGAACCAAATTAGTACTAGGAATTACGATCACTGGGGTATATCATTCTCACTCCTTGTGCCATGCCACTGCTGGTAGCCTTCAGTTATCTCTAAGTTATGTGTTCACTACTGCCTGTTATTAAATTTACATATTAACTCACTTTAGGATACATGGCCCAGTAGATATAGAGGTTGATTATTTCCGGTGACTTGACCCAAAGTTGACCCACGCTACATCAGTGGTGAACAAATGGAATGAGAATGATATACCCCAGTGATCGTAATAAAGAGTTCGGTTCAAAATCCCTAGCACCTGAAGAAGGCCGGAATATACAACGGCCGAAACGACGTAAACATGGTAGTAAAGATGAGGACAATAGTCAGAACAATGTAAATAGTGTAAATAATACCTCATTTTTGAAGTATTGTCAGATTTTTATAATCATTTCACCCCAAGCAAGGTGGTACCGCCACTCATGTGCAGTGGCTACATAAGAGAGTTAAAGTTTTAGACAGGAAAAGAATGAAGGCAAAGACGAACCAGCTACAGGGGGAGAAAAAGAAAGATATGAACAAAGGAGTGAAGACAATTACGAAGGTAGAGAGAAAGGAAAAGAACAAGATAAACAGAAAGGGCTGGAAGTGGATAAGAGATGGGAATTGACTTTGCATTTAAATTCTTGAAGGTTATAGCCATCAGGAAAGCAAGTATATAGAAGTGAGTTCCACAGGCGGGAGGCGCGAGAAAAGAAGCAGATGGTGTAGAATTGTCGCCTGAATTTGGTTTATCTAACTGTAAATGGATGAGACCTTGTTGTTAGTCTGG